>VYZV01028657.1:254-24175 GCA_013401275.1 Pandion haliaetus | reverse complement strand
TTTGTGGGTATCCCCCAAACCCATTGCTGACAAACTTATGTTCAGTCTTGCACAACATACCACCAGGAGCATCTTGGTTTTTGTTTGAGACATGGGTGTTAAGTAGCTGCCTCGCTAACATTGTAAAATGTAATGTGGAAGCATAAACTGCACCACTAAATCCTAACTCAAAGTTATTAAAGTTTAAGTAACTAAAAAGTTACTTAAAAGATTCAAATAATTTAAGTCTTAACAGCAGCAATCTACAAGAATCAATTTTGTTTGTAACATGTTCCGTTCATAAAGTTATTGATCTCCCTCAGAAAGGTGAAACTTGCAAATATAATGCATGTTTTTGTCATTAAGTTGAAACTTTGTATCTTTATACATATATATAAAATTAGCAAGCAAGCTAATTAACAAATATTAACAACTGTTCAAGTAGCATATCTTAGACTCACGTCTTGCCTATCTTAGACACCTCTTAGATCTTGCCTGTCTTACACTCACATTTTAGGACAGGATGAACAACTTTAAATGTCTCCCATTCCAGAGAGACTGTAGAAGGCACCTTGATGACAAGATCAGACTGGAGACCAAACTTGTACATAGTTCCACTGAAATGTAAATCAAACCACTAATGTTCTGCTACTTAAAAAGACATCTGTTTGAGGTATTATTTTAGCAGCAAGGAGCATTACCTTTTACCATATTATTATACTTTTCTCCAGATAAAACAGATGTTTGTAGCCTTTCAGTTTCCATATTGCTACTGCTAGATTGCAGGGGAACTGTAACAGCACTGTAACCTCCAACTTGGCATGCATTCCAGATATGTATTAGTTCTGGCTGTGCAAAAAGTAAGAGTAACCTGCTGGGTGGTTTCCACCAAGGAACAGACGTTTCAAAGTTTTTCTACCTCAGAGATAGCACAGGGAAGTCTGATATATAAACTTCTTACTAGACACTAAGGAGAACCTTATTTTTTTTATTCAGTTTACAGGCTGAATACAGCTTGGCATGTGATAACTGTCTTTAATGTGTATATAATCTCATTTTAAATTGTATTACTATAAACAAATTTTCCTTGAAACAAGTCTACAAATATCTTCATGAATGGATCCTAAAAATATTTAAGTGAGATACTTAATGCTAAAGTCTTATTTAACATAAGAAGATTTACATAATGCTCCCTTTGATGGTCAGAGGGTCTATTGAATATCTGCACCATGATATAAAGAACTGACCAATCATTCAGGTGAAGGTGTATATATTGAGAAGCTCAACTCATTCCAGCATTCACTGGTCTTCTTTGGAGTTTGAGGCAATATACAACAGCTGCCATGAGGTGGGTGGTCTGAAGGACAATTTGTTGGCTTGCTATTTTGTTTGCTTTAAAGAATAAACTGAACTCTACTTTGAGAATGAAGCTTCAACATTATTGTCACTGTCACGTCAAATATTAACTCCTGAATACATACCCTGTGGGGCTAGCATGCAGATGCAATCTTCTGGTATAGATGTCTGTAGGCTCTGCTAAAGATAGTGGATGCTGCTCTGCAACATATTGTCAAAGCCTGTTTACCTGCTGTGCATATTGCTGCAGCTCAGCAGGCGTTTTGCCTCTGCCTTTATTCATATTAATCTTTTATGCTTCCCATATTTTTAAACATGCTTTTAAAATGTGCAGCTACCAAGTTGCTATGTGTTGTGGCACTTACTAGCTATGGTAATATGCAATTCTTTGTTGCGTATGGATTTCTGTTTCTAACATTAGTTCTGAACCCTTTTTAGATCTTTTCATCTTATTAGATGCATAACACTCAAGTCTGGCCCAAACTCTAGGTAACAAAAAGTAAATACTGGTTTTGTATTTTCTGTGCACTTCAAGGAAAGAAGATAACTGCTTGAATACACATATACATAGAAAGAACTAGAGCTGGATACAGTGTTTTGTCTGTTTTAAGTAATTTTCAAATTTCACTGTTTCTGATGTATTAATAGAACTGCATTAACTACCTCCTGTGTTTATTGTAATGTCCTAGCTACCTATAGTTACTAAAAACCCTATTGAAATCACATTTTAAAACAAATTTTTCAAAATTCATGAAAACATAGTTTCTTCTTCTCTGAAATTAAAAAATAAGTCATTTAAACTCTGTTCCAATATAGCTGTTTTCCTTCTCCTATTGGCTTTAGATAAATATATTATTAACATGTACAAGCCCAGAAAATTAAATGCATGTATTTGGGCAAGATGCATCTATGTTCCCATAGGACTCAGAAAGTGGGCATAATACTACTACACTTTCTTAATGTGGTATCAGTGAAGAACATCCATTCAAATACTATGGCTAGAGAAAGCCAGATGTAGCACTCATGTAAAAATAATTCAGATGAGAATTCTGTTCGGACTGTGAAAATGACACTTCCCATAAATTCTTTACGTATTGTCACACCAGGATTGAGTTGAAGCCAAAGAAGCATCTGATTCTTGCTTTGAATACCAGTTGATTGACTGCTGTTATAAACCATTTAATGGGACTCATATTCAAAGGACAGCTGAAAGAATGACTGTCTCATTTTTGCATTCTGAGATGTCAGTAACAAGGCAAGTTCAAGAAGAGAGATTTAAACAAATGTTTTGAAAAAACATTGCAATATCTACCAAATATACTACTAAACAGCTTTCATTTGTAATGAGTTATTTACCAAATTCCTTAATCAGATACATGCTCCAAAATATTCTGAAGTATATTTGTGAAGAGCGCAGCCTCAATTTTACTTAAATGAAAAATTTTATACCATGTTAAATAATATTGTAACTTCTCTTTAAGCATTTGGATGCACATAAATAAAATTTGAATGTACATACACGTACAGAAGACATTAGATATATAATTATATACACAGATATAAAGATAACTATGAGACGCATAACAAGGTTAAATATATTTAGATAGATAAATAGATAGATAGATATGTATGAATATATCTCACGTTGATTTTCACAGGTCTGGATTTTGCAATAGTGCTGTCACTAATTTAAACAGACATCCTACACTTTCCTTCCTCTGTACTGCTTCTGATTTGTTTTGTAACAGCCTACCTAAGAGCAAACAAAAACATTAAGAGCAATTGGCATTTGTAAAGTGCCTGATGTGTTTAAAGTATTGCATAAGTATGTAATCATAAGTCCTAGAAACAGTCCTCAAGACCAGTGGAGCACTTCCACCAGCAATGCTGCAGCACAGGCAGAAAACAAGTTGGCACCAACGCCATACCCAGAGTCCTGGAACCAGCACTAACTTTTAATAGTGCTATTTATGTAAAGCTAGTCCAAACAACAGGAATTTAGAACTAGTACTAACTGTTCATGAACACCCTTTGTCTCCAAAAAGTGTTAGTTTTATAGCATTAAGAATGAAACAAACCAGCTTGAAAAGCAGCTGAAAAACAGCAGATGAGGCTCCAGGTATAACGTGCCTATTAACCAGGTGTAGTTTTTATAATTATAAAAAAACCAGTATGTGCTTAGGATAAATGGAGTATAATGCATTATTCACATGTATTTCTGTCAATTATAAGCCTTTGAAAGTTGGATCTTTCCATCAAAATTAGCTCAACTGGAAGAGGTGCCTGGATCAGAAGTTTTCCTTTTATTTTATGCTCATCATACCTTTAAAGGTTTTGCAGAATCTGGGGATGGACACGGTACCTTCATAAAGTCTTCAAATTCTTGAGATTTCTTATTCCTTAACAATGTATCTTCATAACAAATAGAAGTTTTCATCTTTTTGAGATTCCTTATTACTTAAGGATGAAGACAGGGCTTTTCTTTAAAACTGTCCACACAAGAAAAGATTCCAGTGAAGGTGTTTCTATTCAGCTAGTTAGGACGGCAGCGGTCTTGGAAGATTTCCCTGATATCGCATGTTTTGTTCTTTCTTTCTGAGGATATGATCATTCCTTGGTCATGAATATTTTCATTGCTAAGGCTAGTATATTTTGGAGTGGGAAACGTTAGATCCACTGAATAATTTGCTTGCTGGAATGATTTCTGGTCAAAATTTTTTTTTTATATTTCTGTGTATTACCAGAAATTTGGAAAATGTTGCAAGGTATGTGAGAACAAATTTATCATAGCCTTCAAGTAAGCATTTTATTGCTGAGGGTCCTTGTAAACGATTTTTCACATTTCTTTCCTGTTGTTAGAGGATCCATACAAGAACAGATACTCTCTTTTCCTTAAGTAGGTACAAAGTTAAAACTTAAAACTTTGCTTTATTATGATTTATTAAGACTGTCCATATTCTTGTTGAGATGGAGCTATTGCTCATTGACAACATGCCAAATACAGATTTGCTCTATTTCTAAAGTTCTATTTCTAAAGAAAAATGACAAAGTTAAGTCTTCACATGAACTTCTAGTATGAATTTCAGTATCCCATGTCTTCTAACATCACTACATTCAACCTTTGGCATGACTGCAGCAAAGAAAAAATAATCCCAAAACCATAAACCCCAAGCTGTACCGGTACAAAGAAAAAAAATATAAACTGACCTCCAAAGACTATGACTCATTCCCTGCTATAAACCTGTCTTTTGAGACTCACCTCTAACATGACATATATAAAGAATCAGCCTAATTAGGACAGGTGAAAAAAGCTACTCATATAAAAAATTTCCATTTTGCTGTACTACTACTTGACCATCTTTCCATGTCATCTGATTTCTTAAAGATCTGCAGGTGCAGGAATAGTATTTTTAAAGATACTCCCAACACATCACAAAATACATTCCTACATTTAAAGGGGTGACCGCATTTAAGAAAAAATCCTCAATGTTCTCGTTATTCCACTCAGAGTGTTTTAACTCATGTTCTTAATATGACTAATAGCAGCCCCAAGATCCATTATCGGCTACTAGGAGCCAACCATCACAGAGTTTTATTGTACAAGCCATTATCCCATAGTGTCTCAGTCCATAGACGTTCCATGTGTACCACCTGAAGTTCCGGCTATACATGACGTGTGGCAGAAATGAGAAGACAAGCCTAGCATATTAATCATAGGGATGTGAAGCTTCTGTTCAGATAAAGCAGGAGGACACAACTGTGATTTCTAGCATAGTAATGATCTAGGCAAGGTGTCTGTACAATGTTTAAAGTCTTGATGGTATTCTGAACAGTTATTATGAAATCTGTTGTACCACTGAAATTCTCTCTGTATATGAATATAGTCCAAGTAAGGTCACATCTCTGCCAAACCAGAGACCTTTCACTTAGCTTTAATCATCTTATTACCACATCTAATCTAAATTAGTCACACAGGATCTCTTTATAGTCAGCAGTGAGATGAGCAGCTCTGGAGAGTGATACATCTCACTTATCTTAAACACTCATTTCAGGATGAGAAATGGAACTGGATTCTGGGGATGGATAGTTGAACATAAACTTTAGCTGTCAGCAAGACGCACTGCACAGTGTTCCTGGAGAGCCAGGGCTGAAGGACAGACTTCTGTCAGACTCCATGGATATTATTAGAAGAACTGCCTAACATATGCTCCAGAAAAAAAACGGCTTTTCAGGCATATAACTTATAGACAAAATTGATATAAGAGGAAAATGAAGATGTACTTACCAAAAACAATAGAGGACTCACAGTAGTAGTAACCATTTGGTTGCTTTTTTTTCAACATGGAGCAAAGATCTAGGCGGTGCAGGATTTCATCTCCAAAATAATGGCTTTTAAAATCTTCATATAAGCTTGAGTCAATTTTTTTCACCTTTAAACAGCAACATAAAATTCAGTTAGGCATTCTACTAGAAGACTGAATTTTCATATTTAATTCCTATAGTTTTCATTTTAACCAGAGGTATAGTTAGGATAGAAAACTACTTCAAGATGCAAAAAGAATACTGAAACAATAATGTGCCAAATCTCCTATTTTAGTTAAGCACTGTCTGCTGCAGAACTTAAACAAGGAAATAAAAGTGTCATCACACCTCCTTTCTACCCCTCCCTCTTCAGTCCTGTGGGAAACAGATTGACATACACAATGCTACAACTGCTTTAACTTCCAATGGTTTGCAACAGTCTTCATGGAACATGCAACTGGAAATTATTCTTGCTGTCATCACTGGGCATGCTACTACAAGAAAGAATCTCAAATATTTGTCCAGGGCAGTTTTCTGGGTCTTTAAAATCACCAAACAGGAAAATGTGGTTGTATTTAACTAGCACTAGGCTTTTTCTCACAGTAAATCTAAAAACTTACAGTGATTTATAGTATCAGTATCATTATGTAGTTTCGCATATACAAAGTGGAACATAATAAATATTCTATTAGGCTGTTTTCAGAAAATCTTATTTCAGTAGTTATTTGAAGAGTTTAGGGGTCCTTGTTCCATCATATTTTCAATAAAAATAGATGCTCTCTGTAGAAATTCAGTATTTTCTCCTTCAAACTACCTCACAATAATGCTGTTTGCTTTTTAAAAATTGTTGCTATATGCTATGGGATGCTACAAGCGACTGCTGCCTCTAGCAGCTCCAGCCCCTATGCCCCAGGAAACCAGGGTCTCTGATGGATGTACCTGCTGCTTTCATATCCCAGAGACACATACACATGCTCAGAGGACATGGACACAGCTGGCTATGCAAGCTGCCACAGACAAGGTGCTGCCTTCAACAGCACCCACATACGTGGCTCACATGAGACACAAGTGTGGTCAGCCCCCAGCAGAGACAGAAGATCACTAGTGCAGGCACACACACGACTCTCCACGTTCACAAGCACGCGCACGTTTGTGCATCCCACAAGCACCATCATGGCCCCTCTGTCCGCCTGGCACCCCTACCCAGATCCCAGTCCCCCTTACCCACCCCACAGGTCCCCCACTTGCCGGCTGGTCCAGCTTGAGGTTTGGCAGTGAACACCTGCACCTCTCATGCACACACGGTTTGCGGAAGATACAGATATCTGCCCCCAGCAGCCAGCGCCCAGCACACTGGCTCAGTCAGACAAGTGTGCCCACCAGCCCCGTTTTACACAGGACCAGCCCCCTTTTACACCCCATTCTGTCCACTCCTCCTTTGTTCCTCCCCATCCCCTTCCCCTGTACATTCTCCATCCATTTGCACAGTCCCACCAACACCCTGGACCCTCAGCTTTACATCCCCAAGAGCTGCAAAGTCCCGCTTTGCCTGCGGTTTCTCGACAGATCATCAGTTAGCGTGACTGACAAGGTTTGTTTCTTGATTTTGTGTGTTATGTTTGACAGGCTTGTGTCTCTGTATATTTTGTTTACGGCTTCCCCCTTTCACTTACTCTTCCATTTGACAAAATCCTCAACCAGACAATACTACTGAAATAAACATCCCCACACTCCACATGCCCTTATCAGTCCATGTGGCTGACCACCTCTGGTTCTTGTTACTGCCTCCCTTATCATATGTTGGTCAGGTTTGTGTCTCTCTACGTGTTGTTTAGGACCTCCTCCTTTCATTATTATCCCCTTCTGCACTGAAAAGGTCCTTTACCAGACACCCTAATGGGGACAGATGCTGTCTCCTTCCTCGCATCCTGACACTATATCTGTTCATGTGAGCGTCACACTCACGCATTTCTTATGGTGCTTCACTCACAATTACTCATATGCAAGATGGGCTCTTTCTAATTTAGAGACTTTTGGTTATCTTTAGTAAATTAGACTTTTGGTCCCCTAAAGTCTAATTTCGAGAAGGTCAGAAATGTCTGTCCATTTCCTTACTCTCTGAAATAATGACATCTAGCGGTGGATGTTTTTCATTTCAGGTACACGATCTCCTTGGAAGTCCAAATTTATTCCAGCCTCACTGTCATTATTTAAAATTTGATATTCTATGGCTAGATTAGTCCTTATGTACTAAGGTTATTTTGAAATTAAATCATCATTCTTTGCTTTTTGGCTGACAGTTTTTTGAAATATTTAGACATCAATCAGTAATAAAAAAAGACCTTTTCAGCGAGGAGAACACTTGTCAAGAATGTGAAGCCTTGAGTACTTGTGGAACGAAATGAGGAAAAGATCAAAATCACCACTTCACGCTCTAATAAAAAAATACCATTTACAAGAGGTTGGGATGTTGCTTGTCAAAAACAGATTGGTAAGCTGTGAATCAAATGTTGAATGCTCAGGAATTGAGTTATGCTTGTCATGCACTACTGAAAGATATTTGGAAAAGCAGCCATGGAAAAACTGTATGATATTTTTTAGTAATTTGGAGCAATTTCTGGAGCAGTTTGCAACGGTTGCAATGAGATGTGAAAGGATGAAACAACGCAGGTGCATGGGAAGGTCATGGTTCATTTCTTAATTGAAAGGGTCTGGAGCAGTGGAGATGAAAGAGAGGAGTTGCTCCCACATGGGAAAGTTATTGATGCTGACTATAGAGATAGGCTATAATTGCAGGAGGGTGAGACACAGAGTACTTGAGAGGCCATTTTGAAGCATTTGGTGCTGGAAGGAGAGGAGGAAGACACCCGTCTCTTGAGGAAGCAACGTAAAGGAACATACTTGTGCAACATGAGCCGGGAGAGGCGTTGCACATGAAGCTCTTGCAAAACCAGGAGGACATCAAGGAGACAGCATCTGGTAGCCCTGCCATGTCTGTGCCTCCTCTGTATGCAGGCAGGGAAGGTGTGGCCTGCCATCCCCAGCCTGCTGTTAAACCCTGCGCCTGCACGGAGTCCCAGTAGCTGCTGTGAGCAGGTAGCCGGGCAGCGTTTGCCCCTTCGTGGGACCAGGGGCATGAAAGCTCAAATGGTGGCAGGCCTTAACAGAGCTGCAAAGCCAGGTGACCAACGCCCCTGGCAAGCAGCTTCAGTTTCCACGTACCAGACCCAAAGCCAAAATGCCCGTCTCCCAGCACCACACATCTAGCGCCCTAAAGGCGAGGGCTGCATATCCAGATTCCTTTACAGTTGCTAAAAGTAGCCTATTAAGTGAACTGCAGAAGCCTCAACGGGTGAAAGAGGCAGGCAACAGGGAGCTGGGCAGTGGGTAGGTCCCACTGGAACACTGGCAGGCCGTGCAGAGGCAGGTCATGGAGATGCTACACGGGAGCAGATACTTGGTGTCCCTTGCCGGCTGGCGGGCTGGGCTGCTCTGGGGGCTTCTTCCAGCCACCTCCTCTCCCTCTCCCTCAGCGCGGGGCTCCGAGGNGGGGTTGGCGCGAGGAGCTCGAGCCCCAAGGTGAGGGGAGCTCCCATTCAGCCGGGAAGCCGCAAGGGAGGTTGAGGGTGCATTCCCCGCATGACGGCAAGGACCTGCTGCCGGGAGAGGGCTGCTGTGGGCCCCCGGCCGCGGCAGCAGGGGGCGTCCGGCGGTTCGGGGCAGGGGCGGGCTGGCGGCCGCGGGCTGGCCGCGGAGGCGGGGTTCAGCGCCACCGCCCGGCGCCTCCCTGACAGGAGTCGGCGGCGGGGGACGCCTGAGCGCAGGGAGCGCCAAGCACCTGCCCGGAGAGGGAGGGGAAGGGGGTCAAAATAAAACTCTGGGGCTGCAAGGAGACGGAGCAGCCGAGACGAGCTGCCCGTCTGTGGTGAGGAGGGTGAGTAGCGGGGGGAAGAAGTGGGAGAGGGTTGGAAGCGGGTTGCTGACAGCGACTGTGGACTCTAGGGGAAACTGTTTGCTGTGGTTGACCCCTGCAGCAGTATGTTCTGTACTTGTATAGAAACCTATGTGATGGTGCTGCTTAACTACCGGGCTAGGACCTGGAAATGGCGACCAGTTTATGTGGCTGCATTGTTGTGAGGATCTGTGGTCAGCGCATGAGGGTGTCCTGTACCTCTGAGGGAGGATGATTTTGTACGCGTATATACATGTGCATGTACATTACTGTATTTATGGGTATTTCAGCTTACATATATACTTAGCAAAATAAAGGATACAAATTAAAACTGTAAAACTACTCCAGCATTGCTGGTAGTTAGCTCAGTTACACCTTGCTTGGAAGCAAGATGGCGGCTGTAGTTATTGGCTGCATCTTTTCACTTGAACAGGTAACGTCTGTCTTTAATTCCTGGTAGCTTCTTAGTTTCTCCAGGGTTGGAAGAATGAGTGTTAACCTGGTGTTGTCAATTCCAGTTACTTCTTGGGACTTTTTGGATGAGTTGTGAATAAAAATATCTTTCTCCAACAGAATGAGTGCCCCAGCAGCCATGAGTTGTGCCTTGCCACCACTACTTGGGCCCGAACAAGAGGAACAAGAGTGCTCTGAGACACACATGTCTGTTTTGTGGTATGCAGGGCAGCTTGCAATTACTTATTATGATACAGAAGATTGCTCAGTCTACTTTATGCCTGATATACCTGATAATGAAGACCTCAAGCTACTGCATAAAGTGATTGGGGAAGTTAATCCTCAATGCATAGTGACGAGTGCAAAACAGGACCAGAATATTGCCAAATTTCTGACCAACCTAACAGCTCCTGCTGGTGATAAAGATATAAGAAAACCAGAAATTGTCCTGTTCCCTAACATAGATTTTGGCCTAGAAGTCAGCAAGCAACGGATCCTATCCAGGCAATTTCCATTTATCCCATCTCATATGACTGCAACAGAGAAAATTCTCTACTTGTCCTCAATCATCCCTTTTGAGAGCCCACTCATGATACAAGCCCTTGGGGGACTCCTTAAGTTCCTAGACAGGAGAAGGGTTGGAGTTGAGCTCGAAGAAAGCACTATTGCAGTTCCTATTTTGGCCTTCAAAAAGTTCGTGTTGTCAGATATTGTGAATATGGACCAAGACACTTACTGTGTCCTGCAGATATTTAAAAGTGATATCCATCCTTCTGTGTACAAGCTGTCCAGTGGATTAAAAGAAGGATTCAGTTTATATGGAATTTTAAACCGTTGCAGGTGCAAATGGGGAGAAAAACTGCTGAGGCTGTGGCTCACACGACCTACTCGGAACTTGACAGAGCTGAACAAACGGCTAGATGTTATCCACTTCTTCCTGCTGGCTCAGAACCACGAAACAGTCCTCACCCTTCAAGGTTGCCTCAAGAATATTAAAAATGTGCCTCTTATTCTAAAAAGAATGACTCTTTCCCACACAAAAGTTAGTGACTGGCAAGCACTCTATAAGACTGTGTACAGTGCAGTGTGCCTTAGGAACACATGTCGTTCTCTGCCTAACAGTATTGAACTCTTCCAGACTATTTCGCGGGTCTTCACTGATGATCTGCACTACATTGCCAGTCTAATCAGCAAAGTGGTGGACTTTGAAGGCAGCATC
The DNA here is from genome assembly GCA_013401275.1 of Pandion haliaetus. Lineage (NCBI taxonomy): Eukaryota > Metazoa > Chordata > Aves > Accipitriformes > Pandionidae > Pandion > Pandion haliaetus. The sequence goes on along the minus strand of VYZV01028657.1, from coordinate 12,914 downwards.
TCAGAGAACCGCTTCACTGTTAGACCCAATGTGGACCCCACCATCGATGAGAAGAAACGAAAGCTGATGGGCCTGTCAGACTTCCTTACAGAAGTGGCACGAAAAGAATTGGAGACCTTGGACAATCATATTCCCTCCTGCTGTGTGATCTACATTCCTTTGATTGGGTTCCTTCTCTCCATTCCACGGCTACCAACTATGGTGGATAAAAGGGACTTTGAAATCGAAGGCCTGGACTTCATGTTCTTGTCAGAGGACAAACTGCACTACAGAAGTGCTAGGACTAAGGAGCTGGACAGCCTGCTGGGTGACTTGCACTGTGAGATCAGAGACCAGGAAACACTTATTATGCACCAGCTGCAGACAAAAATCTTGGAGAAGTCTGAAGTGCTTAACAGTGTGATTGAGTATACTGCATACCTAGATGTGCTACTAGCTTTGGCAGTGATGGCCCGGGAGAATGCCTACTGTCGGCCACGCTTTACTCACCGCCATGGTTTCCACATCAAGGATGGAAGACATCCACTCATGGAACTATGTGCAAAGACTTTTGTGGCCAATCCTGTGAACAGTGGTGAGGCTACAAGGCGAATAAAGATCATCACAGGGCCCAATTCATCTGGAAAGAGTGTCTACTTAAAGCAAGTAGGTCTTATAGTATTCATGGCTCTGATTGGCAGTTATGTCCCTGCTGCAGAGGCAGAGATTGGAGTAATTGATGGGATTTACACAAGAATCCACAGTAGGGAATCAGTTTCTGTAGGGCTCTCCACTTTCATGATTGATCTTAACCAGGTTGCCAAGGCAGTAAACAATGCCACAGAGAGGTCCTTGGTACTTATTGATGAGTTTGGTAAAGGGACCAACACGCTCGACGGCCTGTCCCTTCTGGCTGCTGTCCTGAAGTACTGGATCAGTCAAGGAACACAGTGTCCGCAGGTCTTTGTCTCCACTAATTTTCACAGTTTAATGCAGCTAGAACTCCTGCCTGACACACCTCTTCTGGAGTACCTGACCATGGAGACCCACCAAGATGGAGATGAGTTGATATTTTTCTATCAGATCAAAGAGGGCATTTCCACTGTAAGTCATGCTGCCAACATTGCTGCATTAGCAGGAATGCCAGCCAAGATTATTGAAAGAGGAGTGGAAGTGTCAGAACTGATTCGCAATGGAAAAGCTATCAAACGTATTGATCATCCTTCAAAAGGAGATCGGATGGAAAAATGCAAGTCTGTTGTGGAAAAGTTTCTTTGCCTAGACCTTGATGATCCCCATGTGGACTTAGAAGAATTCATGCGTAAAGAGGTGCTGCCTTCTGCAGCCTCAGCCCTGTAACAGGGGTATGTGTAAAAGCACAGATTACATCATATCTACCATGTTCAGTAGGAGAGTTTGCTAATTTAAAGAATGATTACTATGACTAACACCTCACACTACATTTAGCTTGTAAAAAACTGTCTATAGGTATCTCCTTTCTTCTTCTTGTTTAAAACAAGTACTGTAGTTGCACACCTCTGCAATATGGTGTATGATATGAAAGCAGGAAGACTGAAAGGAGAGAATTTAAGAACCTCTTCCAGCTGTTGGGTCACCCAGTTTGTGCATTTTCTGCCCCTGTTGTTAGATCTTCAGATTAAAAAAAAAATAGAAAAATCACAAAACAGTTCTGCTGGTCTCATAAGACTGTGAAAGCAAAGTGTTTATTGTTTTGTTTTGTGCCAAAGTGATCATTTCAGCCATTTTAGGATCAGTATCAAAGATGCCAATTAAGTGCATGCCTCAGATTCCCATATCAGCAAGTGACAGTTGTCACAATACAAACCACTGACATAGAGGCCGATAAATGGAAATACAGAGGGATTTAATGAGCTCTGTGGCTTTTTTTGTACCAGTGTTTCTGTCCAAAATACCAGAGATCCTAGGAGTTACTATAAAAAGAATGCTGGATGTCAGAATCAGCAGGGACTGATAAACAGGAGAAGTGCTTTGGTTTTACTGAGAATCCCTCTCTTCTCATAAGGTCCTATATGGTACAATTATGTATCTATGCCATATGGGTATAATTAAAAGCAAAATTACAAATCTAAGAAACTGAAAACTATACTAGAGATGAAAGAGAGAAATTCACATTTTATACTTTATTTTCAAGTATTCAGTAAAACTTAACATTAAAGGAATAATACCAGAAGGGGAGGATTCCCTTTCACTTCCCTTGTCATGCAGAGGATCATCACTGAACACAGTATTTGATGTATGCACATGCAACAAAAATTCATTAACAAATTAATGAAGCAGGAGACATGATATGTAAGTACCATAGAAGTAATAACCTTTCCTGCAATGAGATAAGTGACTGAGATTCCTTAGAATCAGAAGAGAAACAGAAGAGACATTAGACAGCTTATTGTCTGACTGCCAAAACTTGCTGTAACTGCTTACAGTATGGCTAATCAGCAGATATACTACATCTCTCTTAGCTGTATTTGATTTTAAGAAGCCAAAAATATTAATGTCACATAAATTGAGAGAAAAATTACATGAAAAAAAGTAATTACCTTCATAATTATCAGTATTAAACATCTTATCTGGTATGTCTCGCTGAAGATAGCAAAAAGATGAATGTGAGTGCATATCAGAAAGATTTTAATTTGGAGACACTGCTTTGGGTTTGATTCAGTGTGGAATTTGCTCATTTATGATGAAGGAATTACTATTATTATTACAAAAGAAGTACCTTATGTTATCTCTATATGAAACTAGGATAGTGGCAAAAGTTTAACATAATTTACATTACAAAAATACAAGAATAAATTACTGAATCATGCAGTTACTGCTATTTCCAGTGCAATTATAATAATACTTTCTGCAAAATAATATCTAGCATCTGGATGATGTTACCAATGAACTTGAATGGTAACAGTGAATTAGGCCTTGTACAACACTTGCAAGTGTTGTGAATACAAATGGATTTTCCTCACTAATATATTCTCTTTTTGTAATTATACATACAGCATTCTAAAGATATATGGTACAGAAGACTATAATATATTAAATACTCATAAATGGTATTTTTGGCATTTTTTCTTGACAACCACTGTCTAGGCTGAGGATATACTTGTTACTAATTAAGCAGATGCCATCAGAGCAATTCAGCTGTCAGTCATCTACTTATGAAATCCATTTCACAGTAATTGCAGTTCTGGCAGCACTAGGTATCAAAGGATCTCCAAATGTCATACAGCATTTATCAAGTGTGCCTCACAACATGCTCTGAAATAAACAGCAGTCTGGACAAATGGAAAACAGAGGGGTTGTGACTGACCTGTGGCAACATAGTGGGCCAGCGAGGGAAGCAGGAATAGAAATGCTATCTTTGAGTGCAAAACTCCAGTTGCTTCTTTCATTGTGTTTGATTAGGTTCTTTGTGTAGAAGATAATGATACTAACCCAAGATTCTTATCATTCAAACAATTGTGGAAACAGGTAAACACGTGCAAGTAAATCACATCCCTTTATCTCCTTCCACAAGGACATCTAGAGGCACATTGTACCTCCTTATTTCAGGGAAGTTTTCAGTGGTACATTTGATCTCAGAATTGTCCAACTAAGCACGAAGAATGAGTTGCTCCCACTTCTGAGTAGGTAAGATAATTAACCTGAGAAGCTGAAGGGGGTACAGTAACCCAGATAGCTGTTTTCAAACCCACTTTATCTCACATTTTTATCCTTTATTAATGTCTGTTTCCAAGTTTTTTGCATTTAACATTTTTAGCTTAATGCTGTGCCTTCAAAGTGGAAAGCTGATTTCTTGAGATCGTTTATTAATTTTGAATTCTCAAACTCTTTGCTTTGTAAATATCAGCAACATTTGGGAGAGTTAGAATCTTTTCAGAATATATGCATTTCAAAAATTCCTGTAGTTATATTAAGGTTTGAAAAACAGATTTATTTATTTTTTCCCAAAAGATAACTTTGGTAGAATTTAGATGTCATTATGAGGACAGTGGCTTAACAGAGTATTGCTTCAAATAAGGAAACTTATATTTAAAAAAATATTAATACAGTTATAAAGCTATAGCTGTGAACTAAACTCAATTACTTTAGTTCTATTTGCTCTTTTATATGCATTCTCATGTAATCTTCATCCACTCCCCTTCTTGTTTTTAATACTGTTTTATGATCTGAAAATGCAGTTAGACATTATATTAAAACATACTACAAAATAGTTATGCCTTTTATGTTTCCTGTTTTTATTTATTGTTTTCAGTAAATGCATGGACACAATGAAACAAAAAATGATAGTAAAGACCGATGTTTATGCCTGACAGGATTAACAGAGAAAAATTTACAGATTTTTAACATACAGTATCTTTCCATACAGTGTATCTTTAGAATAATATATGCATTATCCAGCATTATGGAGGACTAAGGAAGATCATTTGGAATGACACGACCTGGTTCTGTCAGCAGCACTATCAGAACACAGAAAGTATGCATCCTGGCTAATAGTTCATATAAGGTAGATAAATGTAAACAAAACAAACAACCAGTCAAAAAACAATGAAAAAACAGAATGGCAAAAAACCCACCCTGATTGTCTCAGATGTTTTAACTGAAGAGTTAAACTACTGAACAGCTGATATTCTAGAAAAGCTATGGATTTTTAAAATGAGTGTTTTAAAAAACAACTGTTAATACAAGCAAAAGCTTACATGAGCTTACAAATTTAATAGTTGTAATATACTACGTACAACCTGTAGACAAGTCCTTATTTCTGTTTCAGAGCAAGTATGTGTGCCCTTGAAGTTTTCCTGATGTATCTCAAATCCCACTGCCTTCTTCCAACTGATTTCATGATACTACTTAATTAAAATATGCACCTTCAGCATTTTTTAGAGTTTTTTCTAATGAAATTTTGAAGTATTTTTCTTTAATGCTTACTATTAAGGAAAAGAATCAACTTAAAATATTTACATTATGTGCTTTAATTCTTACTTAAAAATATAGTTTTAAAAATTATTTTCCTGGTTAATGTTAAAGGATCACGTAAAACATTCTATACCATGTCAGCAAAAAAATATATGGAGATACACCTTATGTTAAATAATATTACTGTTAAATTAGTATGAAACAAAAAACTAGATACACTAGTATTGCTCCTACATATCATCACAGTTATAACCTACTTTTATGTATTTGTTTATTTTGTCAAAAAAGCTAATAAATAGGCAAGAAATAACTAACTGCCTGCAGAGAGATTAGAGAAGATGTGTTTCAGCACTACTCTGAAATTCACCAAAGCATATTCAATACAGGGAACTAACAGTCTGCCTATTATGCATAATCCAAATATAAATGCCACTGCTATTTGCTTATTTGCTCCTATATAGTAACAAAACAAAACTATCCAAACAAACTGCATGCATATAATCTACGCCATAATAATAATTCTGTAATTTTGAACAAGTATTTTCATCCTTTGGTCTTCACAAAAGAAAATTACTGTACTGAAAATATCAAGAGTGGTAACTTGAAGTACAGTACAGGACTACTGTTTATATGGTAGATGTACTAATTATCTTTTCTAAAAAAAAGCAGTATTTTAAAGTCTTACCTCTTCAGCTGGTTACAAAGTAGAAAGTATGATGCTATAGTATAAGCAACTCCTTTGTTTGTCTCCAAATTAAACTTTCTAGATTGCTGCTGAGCTATGTGAAATGTGAGCTCACCTGCTTACGTAGCTGTGTTGATTTTGACAACTTCATGAAGGTCAGATGTGGTTTAAAAGCTCTTTCTTCTCCTGTGAAGATGCCCTTTTCTTGAAATATCTTCTTCACAGTCTCTGAGGGGGGAGAAAAATGTAGAGATACAAAGATATTGTATGCATGATTAGAATGCTTAAAAATGTGCTTTCAACTGAGTCACCGCTGCTCCACTTGGAAGAAACAAGATGAGTTGTAAAAGGCAGTGAGATTTCTAGTTAATTTCAAAGGTACATATTTCATGTGAAAATAGTCTTATATTTGCAGTTAATATGGGTCACAAATTTGGCTTTACTAAAATAATGGCAACTAGAAAGCTGTCCATGCTATCTGCTTTTGCTGTCAAAATAGGAACATGACATTAGAACTGTTCAGGAGTTACTCTCCCTGAAAGTTTTAGAAACTTCAGAAAAACTGAGTATGTAACATAATTGTCTCTCTTCAAAAACAGTATTCTGTGGTGAGTTCTATTACCTGTATTTGGGTAATCTCCCACTCAGACCAAAGGAAATCTGAAATTTAAAGCTCTAAATTCTGGCACTGGATTTGCATGGCGGAATTAGAGAACATATCAGGTATGCTGATGATTTTTGTTTGGTTTTTTTAAGCTTCACTGTTGCCTTCCAAGATAATTCCCTATTTTTAAGGTACACTTTTATCTGTCTACAGTCCAGGCCAAAGAAACTACTACACTGACCTAGCTGACTATTTTCCAACTCATCTGCCCCATGTAATGTTTCATTTCTTGGAAATAAATTTCATCATGACTTTTGAATTATGTCCCATATTTCTTTTAGCTGAAATACTTTACATGAAAAATTTCTGATACAATTTTGAAAAAATGTTTAGAAAAAATTGATAAAATCAAAATAGGGAAAAAAAAAATCAATGCTATGATTTTATGCATGAATTTAATCAACCCTTGCCATAATGATGTATTTACATTTAAGTATATTATTTTGTGGCTTCATAGTTCAATTGTAACAGAAAGACCCAGTGCTTTATTCTCCCACCTGGATGAAAACGCATCACACTGGGAAGCAAACAGCACAGCTGGCTGAAAAAAAACAGGGAAGGCCCAAGGAAGAGGAATATAGGCATATAAAGCTGGCTAGCATAAGTCTGTCAGTTCACACTCCTGTTACATGCCATTCCAGAGTCCTTACTCTTATCATTTTTTGTTTTCTATACTAACTATTTGTAAGCTACTTTGAAATCACACTTAAAAGAGATTTTACAAGTTTATGCATTACTTTGCAACAGAAAAGTTCTAGAAGAAGCTCAGAGTATTCACTTGGGACCTGGAGATCAAAATTAACCTCTCTTTCTCTGCTGCATAGGATTTGTAACCTTAGGCTCCACAGTCTATGCAAAAGTTGGGATTTTGAAAGAAGCCAAGGAAATCAAAGACCCAAATGCCATCTCTTAAACAGGCCCACTTGAAAATTCTCTTTCAACCTTCACTCCCCACTTATAAGATGCTGATGCATTTTACAAGAAAGAATTAGCCCTATCTTTTATTCTAACTCACAAGATGCTGAAAGCACAACCAGATTAAAACTTGTAAAGCATTTACACAATGGTAATAGGGGTGATATTACTATGGCAGATGCTGAAAGTAACCTACCACGATGGTTGAGGCAAGAAGGGACCTCCAGAGGTCCTCTGGTCCAACCCCCCTGCCCAAGCAGGGCCACCTACAGCCAGCTGCCCAGGACCATGTCCAGATGGTTTCCAAATAACCCCAAGGATGGAGACTCCACAACCTCCCTGGGCAGCCTGTGCCAGCGCTTGGTCACCCTCACAGTAAAAGAGTGTTATGTGATGTTCAGAGGGACCCTCCTGTGTTTCAGTTTGTGGGCGTTCTCTTTCTCTCTCCCTTGCTCTATATATGTATATCTGTATATACAAGCATAACTGCTGTATAGATCTATAAATCTATGTATCTAAATCTATACAGCTATGTATCTAGATCTATAGACCTACTATATAGCTATGTATCTATACACAAGTACAGCTTACCTACTTGTATTATTTTAACTTGTGTCTGGGGGAAACATTTCTATATTTACGCTGAATCCCCACTAAGCTATTGTGCAGCTGTGCACACAAATGCTGCTGAACAACAGATTAACGTATCAAAACAGAAGGCTACAAATAAATGTTTGCTGCTTCTTCAAACTGAGATATGGAAGTTCAAATTAAGTCATTTAGTTATGGTGTGCACATACTTCCATGCATCCAACGGCCTGCTTATTTTCTAATGTTAGCAAGCTAATAAAATGTTACATTTATTTAAAACTGAAATTATCTGTAACAAAGCCATCTTCTGGTTCCTTTCTTTGGTTCTCTGAACTGCATCATTTGGGCACTCATTGACTTTGATGTTCCAGCAAAGGATTAGTCTTACCAAAACCAGGTTTAAGCTACCTTGTGATATTCTGACTCAGTCTTGTGGATTGTAGTCTTTTTTTCTCCCCTAAAAGCTCAGATTCTTTCTACCATCACATCTTACGCCAAGCAGTGTCTCATCTCCCACTCTGCAATTAAGATCTGTGCTGGTGAAGATCTGCACCTCTAAGGGTATCCCACTAATTCCAATAAGAGCTTAATGTCAAGACCAGTGGTTTGCCAATGTACATCTGATCACAGAATTTTAAAACCAGTGGTTTCAACAGGGTAGACGGATCATATGGCACTATAAATGTGTGTTACAGTGGGACAGCAGGGCACCTACACTTTACACTGCAGAACAGCAACCACATGGCCTGCGTGTCTTCATTTTGTGCTAAATAGCTTTACTGAGTATTTGCTTCTATTTATCTTTCGAAATTCATCTTTTTTTTATACCTGGCAAATCTAATCAAGGAAAAACATAATGAAAAACTGGGTCAGAGGAAATAAAGCATAATTTCAGCAAGAGATTGCAGTTTTAAATTTAATAGATTCACACGTGTGTATGTCTGTGTGTCCACACATGTTCTCATGGTGATCAGACTTCCCACACATGGCATAGACGTATGAAACATCATAGGCTCAAGAGATTGGCCACGCTTGCTGGTACTACAGATAGCCCCAGTTTTGCAGTATTTGACACTTAGGGAAAGTGTGACATTTTACTGATTAAGGTGACTTACGAACGTAATTAGCACAATGTTTCCCTCTTCAAAGACCATGAAAACAGAAAGAAACCTGAGTTGATGGAAGGGGGAAAAAAAGAAACAAAGGGAAATGTTTTTCTGAGAGCACAGGAAGGTTAAAAGATAATGTAATGCTATTAATATCCATGCAGCTCTTTGAAGAAGTGGCCACAAGAAGGGTGTTAAAAGAAATAGGGAAGGAAGCATGGATGCTGTGGGCAAGAGAAAGTTCCAGGCTTATGGGACAGCATGAAAGTGGATTTGAGGACTGAGCAAATACACAAAGGTTTAAGTTTATGATGGGGATTGCATGAACTGAAAGAAATTAGAGGCCAGTGACAAGAATCATAGACAGACAATGTCCATGGGTCTTAACAAATGAGGATCTGACATCTTTCCCCCAGACATCAACAGTACTAGCTAGATTGAAAAATCAAACAAGATCTGTGTTTAGCCTTCTAAGTCTCAAGCTGACCAATGTTTGCAGCTTCAAAGTATACCCCAGAAAAGTTAAGGCTATTTTTACAAGGTCAGTGATTTCCTGGAACAAATTTTTTGACAGCTTTCAGATCATCTTTCATGCAATTTGAAGTACTCTGTAAGACCATTTTGTACCTTACTTTTATAATGTCAAAATTGCTGAAAGTCATCTGCTTCTCTTACACTGGATGTGGCTGAATCCATTAGACAACTGTTTCCCTATAATTAGACTTGAAATGTGATATATGAAACTTACTCAGAACCACTGTATGCTGGAAAGGCTCAAAAATTCAACAGCTAGAACAATACAGAATGATTCATAGAAAAATTGCACACTGAGCCATATTCCATAATAAAAATGGCCCTCCTCTTTTCCAAGATTTCATTAGATATGGAAAACTTCTAAATATATATATTTTCTTGCAGTCTATTAATTTCTGCTCTAAACCATGTTCCAAGAAAAGAATCATTGGGGTTTTTTTCTGCTGGTTATATTCATCACACGGCATATATATATTTGCTGACATAGGTAATTATTTTGTTGAGATGGTAGAACATTGCCACTTCCAAGTTTAGAGCATGCTTCTCTTCCTGCTGTGGATGAGTCAAGTTTCTACACAGCCCAGTAAAGTTCTGCCACACATATTAGTAGGAACTATAACTAATGGCACATGGACTAGAAAAGAATCTAACATGTCACAGCAGTACATTTTCAATGCAACTGTTACAGATTTGGACTAGCAGCTTTTTGCTCACTTTGTACAAATCAGTTGTTTTAATGGAAAATTACAACAGTTTTGAGTTCTCAATTTTTACATCATGTGAAATGACTACAGAATAACTGAGAAGAGGCAAAATTCATTTATCTTAGCTTCAGCCATGTGGAACTAAAGTGAACTAAATTAACTGAATTAAACTATTTCCCTAGGCTCTCTGAAGTCAGGGCAATGTAACTCACCCTAAAATAGATGCTAAATGTGTGGTTTCATAAGCTTTAAAGCTCATAAACCACCATCCTTGCCACAACAGACTGTTCTTCTCCAGCTCCATGCCTGCCACTGCTCCTATCTTTTGTGCCGACAGTCATGTAGCTAAACAGTAAACTGTAAACTGCACTGGCAAACCGAATAGGTTAAAAATCAGCTGGCAAAGTTAAAACATTAATTTAACCACAGTTGAATTCACCACGTGGCTGCAGAAATCCCCGGCACAACAAAAGGGGCCGAACTGCTTTGGTATGGTGGCAATGCCAGCTTATGCTTGAGTAAAGCTGTACCTAGTGAAAATGATGGGCAGTATAACTCCCTTTCCATTTCTCTCTCTCTAGTACGGACTGTTAGGAAAATCAACTTAGTGAGATTAGACTAAATGTCTTTTATGTAAAACTAAAGTTAAAGGAAATGACTAGTTAGGTGTACTACGTGTCTGTCTAGTACAGTCCTAACTGTATTAAAATATTCAACCCAATAAATCAACATTTCTTAAAAACAAAGGACCAAAAGTAAATGAAATAGTTATCTGCATAAACAGAAGAGTAACTTTTTTGTTTATGAAATACAAGCTCCCCCTCATGGTCAGACCGTAACATGCATCATTCATCCATAAAACCAAAATCTGAAAATTCTGTCGGTAAAAAGCAGGATTCACTTACTCACTTTTATCAGCTTCAAATACCATTCACAATGTAATTATAAAAATGAAAATTGAAGCCAAACAATTTGTTATATTTTGGCAAATTCACTTAGTACTTCAAATATTCTGTAGTGTATGTAGCAAAGCACAAGAAATGAAGAATTTTTTTTAAATCATTGTAAGTGTATATGACGCTTTTAGCTCAGGATTTCTAAAAAGGCTTGGACAAAGAGCAATTAAAATACTCCTCAAACTTCTGTCATAAAAGTTTAGCACTATTCCTGGAAGATAATTATATGATGCTAATGTCTTTTAATGGATTGTTGGGAAATAACTAGCAAATCACAACAAACAGAAGATCCACATTAGCTCTGCTTTTCCTGAACTTTTGTGTCTGGCAAACTTATATTGACATTGGTATTAGCAGACATGCAGTTACCATTATAATGCTGTACCACATTCAGACGTTATTGGTATCAAACAAATTTCCATACAATTTATGGAAGTAAATGGGCTCTTACAAGAAGCTAGTTTAACTTCATATATTTGCTATTGCTTGTGTTATCAATATTTCTCCTTCAACATTCATGCAGAACACAAAATAACACATGAAGTCAAAATTCACCTTAGAGCATAGCAGAAACCAAACAATCTTGAAGTAGCAAAACACTGATTCTGTACTAAACTAAACTTAGGTCTTACAAAAAATCAAACCAGCTATAGAATCTCTCTTTACTGTTCCATGGACAACAGAATGATTAACATCCTGCAGCCAATACTGTGGGGTTTTTTTCTTTGCCAGTTTCAGTTCTAAAATTGCAGTTTTCTAGGGACACAAATTGTATCACAGGCAAGCTGTACTAGGAGCCAGAATGAACTTGTGACAATTAATTCTGTCAAACATATATAACCTCACAGCAGTATATATGAAGAGCTGACAGCAACCTTCACACAGATCCTGACAATAGCAGCCCAGCAGAAAAGTTTCCAATATTTTTTCTTGTGGCTGTCTCTCTAAGATTGTGTATTCAGGATACTATCCACAAAGAGGAATACTAGGCATAATTTTGACATACAGCCTGTTTTGAATTAATATATGAAAGGTATTACAGAAAATAAACTCAACAGCACATTTCTGCTAATATGATTCTTTACATTAGAAGGTATATTTATTGTGTCAAGTACAGCCTAGACAGTACTACATGGTGTTTTCCCCAAAATGCCTTCAGTAGGAGGTTTGGCCCTTAGAGGACTGTCTGCTAATGCTTTGTAAAAACTGTGTTGCAATTAACTCTGTAAGTGTACTCTTAAGTTAAAGAAATTTTACATGTGATACGCTTGGGGGACAGGGGAGAATCCTAATGACTCTCTTGTTTACCTCATCAGTTCTGAAGAGTTCACATGGATTCTTTTGTTTAGTATTATTTCATATTCCAAATTGCACTGCCCTGAAGGACATCTGTGTAATAAAAAATTATCTATTTTTATCAGGTTACTTATATGAAATTCTTTGCAATTTAATCTAATGAAGACATACGTAGAAACTATTTAGTGCATTCATTTTCTTCCTACTCATACCTGGCCTTTCCACTAATTTAATATGTAACTAAGCTAACTTTTGAAACACAATTGTATAATCTTCA
>VYZV01028632.1:0-11994 GCA_013401275.1 Pandion haliaetus | reverse complement strand
ACATGTTGCATGGTCATAGCAAGTATTCAGTAAATAACTAAAAATATTTCAATCTATGAGGTCTTTGACTATAATTCAGTTCAGCTTTTTGTTGGTCATTAACCTGTGTGATTGGTCTCCTTATGCACATAGCACTGTTTGTGCCTTCATTGGATGATTAAAACTTTTTAAAAAGGAGAATGACAGATGATGAACAATGGATAGCAAATATGCTCGTTCCCTCCAATGCTTGTGTTTGCATGCACATAAGGTTACTAATTCAATCAGACCTTCCTGAAAAGCATATGCAAGGCAAGTCACATTCACATGGATGCTCATAAATACTGACTACACTGGTGGGTATTGATTCAGATGTTATTTTGAACCGTAACAAATGCTTACAAACACTGTGTTAGCAATATCTCACATATACCTAGATGATTTGAGATTGGAAGATGTTTTTCCTTTACTTTAAATCTACATGTAGCATTACCTTATTACTACTTTCATTCTTGTAACAAGCCTTACCTGGACACAGTCTACCTTGACTAAATAAAGAAACCCTTAACCACTCATTTCTCTGCTCCTGGTAATGGCCCTTGTCTTTTTTTTTCCTAAAGTAATTGAAAAAAATCCCACATATTCCAGACATAGCATAATTTACTTCCTAACTGTGGTGAAACCTTGCTCTATTTACCAGTTCCTTGACCAACATCTATGTCTAACAGTCTGGGCAGGTGTGGTTCATAAGCCACATTAAGTCCTGATTGCTTGTTTTTTCTGGGTGGGATGTGAGCATACCGTATGTTCCTGTTAGCATCTTGGGTTTCCTTCCCTGCATTGTATCTGTGTTTTCTTCCTCTGAAATTCAAGGATATGAACTCAGTACAAATATGGGTCCAACAACCTATGCAAACTAGACCCCCAGATAATAACCTTTCCATGTGGCAACTCTTCCAAATTTCAGCACATAGGCAGCTGTAGCTANGTAGCTATGACATCAAAGAATGAAGATTCATGGAAGAAATATCCACGGTCTTGACATTCCCCTATTTTAGTTGCCAAGTCAGCTGCCCCAGATCTCAGGATGTAACTTTCCCTCTTTCTCCTTTTCTCTATATGCTTATAGCCTGAGCTCCTCTGCATCACATTTGAATTAGGTGGTCCCAGGAGCCTGGAGGGGAGTGTATGATTACTCTCCTGAGCTCCCATTTCCAGGAGATGACTGTGCTGGTTCTCAACTATATTCATCTACATGGATAGGCAATTTTTTCTGAAAGGAAAACCTGTTTAGAATTTGGCAGGTTTTGGTGTCCTCTGCATGGCTATTTCCCACACGAAAGACCATCTAGCTCTTAATTCCTCAGAGCTGACTGATGGATTAAGTACGTTATACTAGAAAAAAATGTATTCTTTATATTCAAGGTGTCTGGGTAAGTATTTTTGTTCCAGCTGAAATTCTGATGATGTGAAATGTACTTAGCAGCCCCCAGTATCCTGCACCCTCTTTATGATTAATAAACACAGTATATTAAATTATTCAGTTCCATAATATACACTGCATATTTAAAATAACATTCAGAAAAATATAGCTTCCAGAAGAAGATTATTCAGGGTCTCCAAATCAGAAAATCACACTGCATTTTCAGTTGCTGACAGTCTTAAAATGAAAATAAGCAAGAAAAACTAAGCTTCAAGAAAATTCCTGGGTCATGGATACTCTTACTAAATATTTTATAAAAGTTGTTACTGTCTAGACAGAAATCTGATGTAAGGGTTGCATACCAGTAGCCACAAATAATCAATATGACAATTTTGGCATGGAAGCATAAAGCTGGCTGCAACAAAATCAATAACAGCATGAATCATCATGTCCTGGTATGCTAATTATGCTTCTAACTTTAAGCATTAGTACTGAATAAAATATAAGTTAAGAATATATCCTCTACATCTGTCATTAGTAGTTAAGTGCCGACAACTAATTATCAACCTTTTCTGAGAGTGCTAGATGTTTTATTAATGCACTGCATTGGTAGATTACATAAGTGGATAAAAAGTAATTATCTTTTTAAAAAATCCCTTCATAATATTAAATCTGATAAGGTCTTAATAATGAGCTTCTATATATTTATATGCTCTAAGCAGCTTATACAAGAATGTTGCTATCATTTTAGCTTAATCAATATTCTGTTCTTCAGTTCATTGTCAGCTTAAAACATTTCAATATAAGTTATCGTACAAGAAATTGTTCAAACAAACAGCCTTTTCCAGCTGCCCCAAATACACCACTGATAGGGTGGGGGCAGACAAACAAGTAGTTTATGTTTCTCCCCATGTAGTTAATATTTGAGTAAAACAGTCCAGGAAAAAAAAAAATTCTGGATACTCTAAATAATAAAAAATAAAACTTGCACCGGTGATGTATAATGCATTCACCCAGCTGCTGAAAGAGGTATCTCATTATCTCACCATTTGTGACTTCGAATATGCTATGGTTAAAAGCAAGTTTTCCCTATGGTCATTCCTGGACTTTTAGCTTGAATTGAGTGTATGCAAGAAAAAAGTATTTTATGCATTCTAATAAGTCTAATCACATATGTTTAAAAAAGTCATCATTTACTTTGTTAAAAGATTACAACTATGGTTCAAGATGGTCCTGGTAGTCTGAAGCAAAGTTTGTCTTGCAGATTTATTTTTTTTTAAATTGACAGGTAACAGTTACCTGGATTTCCCTATTTCAAGGACAGCATGTTAGGTCTGTAACTACTGATGCTCTGCCTTCTGGAGACCTACGATGTAGTGCAAATGGCTGAGCTGCACAAGAATGAAAGATTAGCTCTAGGGAGCTGGAGCAGATGATGAAATATTTGGGGAAAAGCAGGTATGCAGTAATGCAGCATAAAATGACCTAGAAGTTATACTGGCCCACAAACTGCATATTGGCCAAACAATAGCAACATGCTATTGTTTCAAGACAAAACAATGTCAGGCTGACAGGTTTAAAGAGAAGTGTTTAATGAACAGAGAGGTGCTATGTCATTCTGCTAGATGTTGGTGAAGCTTCAGCCAGGAGATGGGTCCCAGTATACCCAAAGACAAATTGGAGGGATCTAGGAGGTTAATGCTTACCACAGGTATGTGAAATTATCAGAAGTTTATAAAACATGACCTGTGAACAAAAACTGAAGAAACTGGAAATGCCCACTGTGAAGGACATGAAGGGGTGACATGAAAGCAGTCTTCCAGCATGTAAAATTTTATTATTACATCAAAATACTAATCAGTTCTCCTCTATGCCCACTAGGAATAGCACAAGAAGATTTCTGATTTGCAAAGGTATGAGATATTAGGAGAGGCTTTCTGCCTGTAAAAATAAGAAAACAATGTACCAAAGTAACTAGAGAGATTGTTGGTTCACTTTCACTTCATGTTTTTAACAATATTTATATGAGTCAGTCATGGATGATGAAGACGCACTTGATTTGACTTTGTAAGTAAAGCAAATGAAAACAAGAAGGATCTAAAAATATAAGTCATGCCAAATTCGTGATCCAGGGCACACCCTGAAAAATACACAAGATCCACAGCTAACAGAATGCTGAGCATCTATATGATGAAATACATGAGCAACAGCATTGGTACTGGAAATTTTTATCAAAATTATTGCAGTTGATGCAATCTGGAAAAAAGTGTTAGGTGTATCTTCAAAAAGGCATATTATTAAGTAGTTCTTTTAACACACTGGAGTGAAATAAATATCCATAAATATCTATAAATATCTATATATTTGTTCCAAATCACCAACAAACAACTGCATATCTTGTTTGCTATGAAAAAAAAAATCCCAACTCTGTTAGCTAGTGTGATAAACACATACACAAAAAAAATTATAATGGACTGTCCATTTTGTTTATATAGCTAAGGTAAGGGGCCTCCAACAAATTCATGAAGCTCTTGAGGTAAATAAAATCCTACTACTATGAAGACATTATCTTTCAAGTACATATTTGCTAAGAGTAACCTTTTTCCATACCTACAATTATCTTACTCTAAACTGATTGTTGTTGACATATGTAATTAATGCTTACAAAAGGACAAACCAGGAATTCAGGCAGGCAGCAATTATTTGAAGAGTAATGTCTGCCAGATTAATGTTGCTGTAATGAATGATCATTGTGTATTAAAACTGCATGACAACTACAAGAAGAGCCCTTGAAAAGCTGGTTCAGAGGAAAAAATTAAGATTATTTATATCTAATAAAAAATCAGACTGAAGGGGCTGCAACCCACAAGTTAATTTTCACTTCTTCTCTAAGGATTAATTGGACCCTGTGTATCAAAATGTCTCTTTACCAACAGACTTTTCTCTATTTGTTTAGATTGTGCTGTTCAAGGACTTGACCTATGTCTACTGAAGTCAGTGGAAGGACTTGGTGTTACTGAACAGGCTTTAGACTCACACTTCTAGTAGACTGGCTGCATAGAAAATGATGGTGTGATTAATTATCTGATTTTTGTTTGGTTTCATGCATATCCTACCTCTTATTGCCAGGGCTTTTCTTTTAGCTGGGATTCTGAGAAGCTCAAAAAAGATTCTTTGAATAGACAAGCAAACATTTAGAAGTTCATACACACCTCCCCTCTTCTGTGCTTCAAAATAATAATGATAATAGAAAAAAAAACCTAACAAAAATATTCTGAAATATATGGAATTTTCTTTAAAATTATGTATATGCGAAGAACTGCGAGCTAGCTAGAGAAAAGTGAAAATCACTAGATAGTGTATATCTTTAAAGGAGTAAAGAAAACTAAAGAAAAGGATAAATACATTGCATTGCATTGATTGATAAATACTTCTGACCGTAAGCAGCAAACATGATTACCAAAATAATTGGTTTAATGAAAATTGTTTCAGATCATTGATACATATGAACAGTACGTAAAAGTAGAATATAATGCCACCACCCACCCCCTCTGCTTGTCGGCACAGGGGTTTTGTTCAAGATTATGCCCGGACACCCAGACCTGCCTTGAGTTAAGCTGTAGGTGTCCTGAGCCCAGACCTGCCTCCTGCTGTCCTGGTTTGTGGGTTTCCTGTGTAGACCTTGCACCTGCGCTGTAGGTAGCCTTGTCTCCAGCCATGCCTACATGCCTACTGCCCTTCCTGAAGGGATGGATCCTTGGGCTCAACTTGGACTTGACTCATTACCTCACCTTGTCTGGGACTGTTGATGGACCCTGTCTCTCTCACCACCCTGCCCTGATGCATCATCAGGGAGGCCACTGCCCTACCTGTGCCATACCTGCTCTCAACTCCTAGCTCATCCTCCCTCATGGATCAGCTGGCCTCTTGCTGCTCCCTGGCACAGACATGCACCGTAGGTGCCTCCTAAAAACTGCAAACCTCAGATTAGTATTGTTACCATCACCTTGCGCTCATATCAATGAACTTTCAACAAAATACTACTGCGTATCTCAGCTGCTTGCAAACTCCATAGAGAGATGTGGCTTCACGAGGAAGCAAGTTTTCAGATGTGACTAGAACGGAAATATGATGAAACAGCTGCTGCATGGTTGTTGAGGTGCAGCAGTCCCAAGCAAGTACCTATTGAACTTTTTCAGAAACTGGAAGCTACACAGCTGGTTTATCATAGCATGGAGTTAGAGTTCTTCATGATACTCTAAAATCACAATATTGCTGAGGTTGGAAGGGACCTCTTGACATCATCTAGCACACCACCCCTTCTCAAGCAGGGCCAGCTAGATGGTTTGCCCAGGTTGATGTCCAGATGGCTTTTGAATTTCTCCAAGGATAGAAACTTCACAACCTCTCTGGGCAACTTGTGCCAGTGTTTGGTGACCTTCACAATAGAAAAGTTTTTTTCTTGTGTTCAGATGGAATTTCACGTTTCTTAATTTGTGCCCATTTCTCTTGTCCTGTCTGTGGGCACCACTGAGGAGAGTCTGGCATGACTGGAGCGTGCCGCATGTCACACAGGTAGCATGAATGGAAGAATTTCTTTGAAAGGAGCCCAGGCAGAACTGCCTGGAGCATAACAGGTGTTTGTTTCCATAAGCAGAAACTATGAAAGGAAGTTTTTTTGAACTTTAAATTGATTGTTCCTTTGTTATTGCTTTTTAAAAAAAAATTAAGACATATTGTCAGGAAGCTTGAATGTTAGTTGGACTCCACAGAAACCAACAAGCTTTTCAGAAATCAATCGGTGAGTATAATACACAGCAAAATAGTTCTCTGACAAGTAAAAAAGATCAAATGTATGAATTAGTTTGGCATGTTTATAGTTTTGAGTATCATTATCAGAGTTGGAACTTGATTCAGCAAATGATTGTCTATAAGTCAACACTAAGAATACAATACCCAACAGAAATATTTCTTTAAGCTTCTTACATACTGTGAAAATAAAACTCTCCAAATGATAACTATTAAAGTGGAAACATTAATTATATCAGCCTCCCATATTCAAGCTGTTCTTTCTTCACCATTTAAGACTGTGGTAATTTGTTATGTGGTACTGATCTGATACAGTATCTTTGATGCAACTGCAAGCTCCATGCTGTTCCCTCTTAATAGACCTTAGAAGCATCTCCATGGGTATTCAGCTGAGCTTTCTCAGCATAATGGAGGACAGGGCTTTAACAGTTTTCCTCTGCAGCATTATATTTAGCACAGCTCAGTGCATGGTAACTGGGCCAAAGTTAATGCTGTTTAAGCAGCATTAACGATGTGTTGTCGAGCCCTCTGAGCAGCAGCTGCTGAGCAGTCCTGAAGTTGGACTGGAACAGCCTCAGGACCACCTGTACGCCAAGTGCTGCTTCTGCTATCCCGGCAATTCTTGTCGAGCAGATTGGAGAGTGGAATAAGATTCTTCTTTTTATTTTTACACTTCAGTGTTCTTCTCTCACCTGGCAAGCGACGTATGAAATTGCATTAAGTGTAGATCATTAAGAGCTGTTTGGCTATATGAACAGGTTGTTTTCTCTTTCTGAATACACAGACTACATCACTACTGAAATTTAAACAGCTATATTCATGACTGGAAACATTTATGGCTCCAGACATGACAAACTGGACAGTTTAATACTTGCATGGAATTCAGTTTTGAAAACGAGGTATTTCAGACATATTCACCACAGTAACTACAAGGACAACAGGGTACAGTTCTCAATAAAGTATTTACTTTTTCATGAGATTTCTTTTTTTACTAGGTAAATGCACCTGTGATGCATGTGCATAAAAGGAAAAAGTGATTATACTCCAGTAAATAAGCAGGATTTTACATTCTATCAGAAGAGGTGGATTTGGCATGAGGACAATTTCTGCTTCCTCAGAACCAAACTAGATTTCCAGTTATCTGCACCACTGTAAAAAAGTAAAAAAAACTGTTTGGGATTTTAAAGAAACCACATTATGACATTGCTGTTATAATTCTCTGATTTTTTTTTTCTTTTTTATTCTGCTCCGCCTCAGTATTTAATCTTTGCAAAGCAGGCCCAAATTGTAAATAGATGTTTGTTGCGTGGTTTCTAAAAACCCCATTGCACAAATAAATTCATTCGAATACTTAAAATTCAGAAGTTTGAGGAGTTAGAAGCGTATTATTCAGTTGTGCAGGCATAGATTGAAGAATTTAAATTTATCAACTTTAATAAATTTTGAAGTAATCTGCTTTCACTGGGTTAATTTTACTTTAAATAAAAGATAGCACGATTTTCCAGAGGCTTCAGCTTTAATAGTAACTATCACTGAGAAAAGCTGTTCACCAATAAATCCACTTTTGCAATTAAAACCAGACATACATGAATTCACTTTTGCAGAGCTATCTAATCTATGCTAGCATCCACTATCAGGGACAGGAATCCTGAGGTAGATTTGAAATTAAACTATGCACTACTAGAAGACTTTTTGTAGAGCATGGGCTTGCAGTGTAGAAATCAACTAATCCTGACATTTCCAAGGATACAGAACATCATCTTTGAAATGCTCTTCGCAAATGGAGGGAGGTATGTTACCCTGCTACTGCCTGTGCCACTGGAGACTCCAGGAACTGTTTGTTCTTGGCTGTTCCTACCATTTGCTGAAGCACTCATGCTATTGTTGCTTCCGTGTGCTCCCTGAGTGACACGAGGGAGAGCAGAAAGTCATTGGCTTCTCAAATGTCTATCCGCACTCCAGGAATGTAGTTGGTTTAAGGTTGGAAAAAAAAGTTTTATTGTCAGTTTAAGATGATTTGAGGCTGGCTATGGTTAAATGTTGGAGCTTTATTAAGTAACCCATTTATTTGCTCATTTTAAGCTGGTAGTTTTGAAGAGCTTCAATGATGTTAAGGGAACTAATGACATGTTCCTTCAGATAACACTGAGCATCTTAGACTAGCGTTTAGACAAATATCCTATTTTTTCAACTGTTCAGAACATCGCTTAGTGCATGATCTCATTGCATCAAGAAATGAAGTATATAGCAGGTTATTTTTGAAAATCAATTTGTTGGCTAGATGGCTTTCTAGAAAATAGCTATTGAGCCATAGCAATAATATCATCAAATGTTCATCCGCTCCCAGTTGTTATTCTGATTTCTTTCTAAACTTCCCTTGTGCCTAGGTTTATTTTACTAAGAGTTGGGACCTGGTGTTGACTACAAGTAGACCTATATTCATCCTTTACATTCAGTGGCTTCTGGAGAGCCTGATGCTAATGTGTAATCTCTTCCTGTGTTGTGAAATCTCTTGGTGCTGGCAGTAAATGATGATTTGGATGCACTGTGTACTCAGGAGAACAAATTACTACCACAAGTCATTTTTACTCCTTTGGTATGTAGTTAGGGTTTGCAAGGGGATTATAGTGATATTGCACTGACTATTGTATTACATGTCCCCAAACTACTACAAGATCTAGCTATGCTAGTCATACAAATACTATCAAGTAAATCTTGCAGTCTTCCAATTTTCTGATCCTATTACTAGTTATGCTTAGATTTCCACAGTTTGTGGGTTTGGGTTTTTTTGTCAGACTGCAATGCCATCACATTTTTGTGTTCTCTGTGTTCTACCAACAGTATTTCTTAGCAGATTACTGTACACTTTTTGAAAAATCAACACATATTTTGGTTTTCTTCTGCAGATGCTTAACTTTCAGTTTCTCCAAAGATATGACTGTAACATGTTCTTTCTTTAGTTCTACTAAACAGAATCATTGTTCTTTTGACATAAAAAAGAAACAGCTAAAAAACTGGATAGTGGTAATATTTCCTGAGTTTGTTTTGCTCCATGTCTCACATTCAGTTATTTTTATTTGAATGTAAGTTCACAATATTTATGGAGTTATTATTCCTGCTCATATTAAAGTAGAAACAGATGAGGACATAAAACCAGTAGAGCTATTCACTGGAAGCATCTGTTGCTGTAGGTAAAGGGAAATGGCCAAGCATTTTTATCCTAAGAGCTGCTGGATTCAGTCTAATAAAATTTTCATCTGAAACCTGATTTCAAATAATAAAATAACCCCTAGATTTGTAAAATTATCCTGGCTGTGTCCTTTAATAGGAATACTTAGCAAAATGGTTAATTTTTATCATGCAAACAAAAAGTCAGAATGAAATTTGAATCCTTAGTCCTTTCAGTAGAAGAAACATTTCAGGAAAAGGTACAGCTCAAGACAAAAAAGCATTGCTATGCAACTTAAGGAGTTTCAAACTCCTGAATTATCTTGATATTATCTTATGACTGATTTCAGAACTTTAGGCAAAATACTGGTGCATGATAATTAGCAGGTAGAGCCTCTTTCAAGCACTAGGTTCAGGCATGCTCTCTTCCAAGTTTGTTCTTTTTTTTAAATGGTGATTGATACAGGAGTCAATATTTTAGTAGTAATGAACTATTACTAAATAGTGCATAGATGACCTTGCATACATGTTGCTTTAGAAAAAAATTAAATGTTTATATATTTGTGTAAGTTGATCATAGGCTATATATTTGTTGAGAATACAAATGATGTATGGATTTTGTGACAACAGTTAAGATGTTCTGTATTTCAAAATCTCACTTGTGAAAAATTATTTTTAGTAAAGATTTTAAGGAGTTAAATTTTTTTTGTCCTTTTTTTTTTTCACTTTTCTTCTCCACTGACTTCTATAAAAGTGCTGTCTTTGTTCAGTATCCTTTGAGTTTAAATTTGAGATTGATTGCTAAGTGAATCTTCGCATCTCTCCTGCCTACAGATACAACAGGAGCCTTGAACACCCTTGCTCTGGTCTCATATTAAACAGCTGTGGGTAGCATGGCAGAACAGTTTCTCAGATAATAAAGACATACTTTTGAGTACTGGACTCTTCAGCCTATATTGGGAAGAGGGCTAGAAAACATGTGTTAAACTTTGACAGAACTATGCTGATGTGCAGTGGTTTCCTGATCATCTTTGAAAACATAATTGTAAAATGTACATTGAACCCCTGGTAAAACTATCAGAGGTCACTGGAAGACATGAATTCCATATAAACAGTTATGCAGCAGTGGATGTTTTTTCCTATATTAACATCAAAGATCTCATTAAAACCTGAGAAAAATTGTTTTCTGAATGGGCCTATGGTTCATTTCTATTATGAGGACAAAACTGGAAAAGAGGGTTTTTTTAGATTTTAATAGCATGGGAAATAGTTAGTAATACCGAATTATAAATATTGAATGCCTACCCTTAGGTTGATGCTTAGACAGCCAGACTATTCTTATACATGGTATTAGTATCACTGTGGGTAGATCGATGTGCTGCCTTTTACACCAAGCACTTTGTTTTATAAAGCAGATTGAATAAGCCCAAGTAATGTAAATTTGTGTTGGTTATGCTGAACTATTCATTAAGGAATACAGTATCTCAGAACATCTATAAATGTAATATCAAGGTTTCTATCCAAAAGCATTTGGATTTTTTAGTTTGAAACTGTTTTTCTTCTGAATATTTTCGGTAATTTTATTCAAGATAAACACTTGATACCGCTTTAAAAGAGCCAATTTCAAACAAAGAATTTTGCTTTCATCAAAACAAAACATGTTAGTTTAAACTGAGTTTTTAAATTTCTGAGACAGATACCACCCTCCACAGCCCATTATTTACCCAGCTTCACCAGTGATGTATAACGTTCCCTACTAAGAATGTTGACATTTACTTGAGTTTATTTCTGTGACAGAGAAATCCCTAGAGGTTGTTATCGTGAGCAAAACCCTTTTTATTCTGACTGTTAGAGGCTACATTTAGCAAACAATAGTGTAGAAGGAAGAGGAAAAAAGATCTTTGCACTATTATTTGGAAAGCCAAGAAAGCCTTCTTTCCAGTTACTTTTTGGGGTATGAGTCAGCATACTAGCTTCCCCCAAATTAATTTCATATTACAGACAGTATTGCTACACCAACGTTGTATCCTATACCATGATTCAAACTAGTTCAGTTCAGTGGGGTTAATTTATTTCTTCAAATCACACAGCTGCTCCACAATTTTGTGCTCAGAGTAAGACACAGCAAGAGATGCTTAAATACTTGCATCTGTCCCTGATTAGCTATCTTGGAAACTAATTAAGCAATCAATAAACAGAACAAGTACAAGTCAATGCCATCTCTGATAAGCATGCATGATCTTAAATGTAAAGCAACATAGTTGTCAGCAATTACAAGGAAAGCTATACCATCCTAAGGTTCATTAAGATACACTTGTACAGCTATTAAATGTCCATCTACTAATAGATTTTGTACAATACATAAGGCGGGGTGGGGATGTTGTCTTTAGCTTCACTGGTGTATAGAGGAAATTTCACTTAATCATCAATAAGAAATACCAAATGTACAAAAGCATAAAAAAAAAACCAAAAAACTTTTTTCTTAAGAATAGTTAACATTCCTGTTATACTTCTGTCAGTAGTTCTCAAGGCTTGGACTTGATGTATTTAATGTGTTGCTATGGAAGCATTATGCCTCTTTCCATTGCAAATATTATATGCCTGAACATGAAACA
>VYZV01028623.1:10970-27962 GCA_013401275.1 Pandion haliaetus | reverse complement strand
ACTGACACACAATTTTCCATTCCCCAAACCTGAGAATTTCTAAATTGCTGCTTTTCATGCCATATTGAGATCAAATCTAATCTCAATATAGCAAAAATTCTCCATGACACAGAATGACTTTTTTCCACTGATTTCCAGCAAAATACCAACTTCCCAGAACTATGTTGGCTAACTGTTCCTTTGTCCAGCATGACGTTTATCCAATTTGAATCCTAAAAATGTTCATCTCTGGTGTTCTGCAAGGCAGTCTTTTTTTCTACTGAAATGTGGAAGTAAAAACATGAGTGAATTTACCTAAATTACATTTCACTGCCAGTTGGAAGCCATCCAAACAGTGAAACAGTCAGCACAAATTCATTTTCAGGGTAAAAATTTTGGCCTCTAGGTTTGTCTGTATCTGCATAAACTCAGAATGAATGTAAATGTATGCAGGAGGGGATTAATATTCTCATGCACCAAAGGTTCTCCAAGGTTGAATACTTGATAAATAAGCCTGTCATGATCTTTACCATTTTGATATAGCAATACCCAAAACACATAACTGTATCTCCAGGTACTGTTATTTTTAAAAGATTCCATTAATCTTTTAGCTCTTTTTTCTACTGCTTTTTCTTTCCTTTTACAGGGTCTCACTACTAGAAAAACTAGATTTTTTTCTTGCAATGTGAAGAAGCCTTGCCAAAAAAATGTCACTAAACCGGATCTGTGAGCCTAGTGGCAGAGTTTGTAACATCTTCAAAGTGCTTATAGATTTTCCTGAATTCCCATTACTTCCAGTTCCCCAGAACCATGTGCCCTCCCTTGGGCACATGAAATCTTCTCAGGTGGAATTCTTACTGCTACTCACGTCTGCCATCAACCTAAGATATTTTTTGTTAGACAGGGTGTATAGATATGGCTTTGAGCAGTTCTTTCCTCATCTCTCCTTCCTTTCTGAAAGGCTCCAGCTAATACCGGATGCAGAAAATTTTACTGACATTTATCCTATATGTAGACCCTTGCAGATTCACACACGATTGTCCCGTGGGTACTTGCATTGCATCCTGTAGAATAATTCTGTACCTTCTGATATCTTTGCCACTCCCCTAAATGAAATATCCATTTTCAGTTGGATTGCTTGAAATCATCTTCAAGATCAAACATGACATCATGGTAAAAAAACTGTTAATTCTGTAAAGATAGAAAATGTAAGACAAAATACTTGCTATCTTTCTTTCCTTCTCAGATGTGTTTTTACATGCACTCCTGATGATGAGGAAAAGCTGGAAAATACAGGGGTAAAGTCCTAAAAAGGGGCTGAGCAAAGCAAGACTAGATTCTGGATGCCTTTATCTGAGGACACTGAAACTATTTATATCCTACCAGTCTGAGCAAACATCCCTTGCTTCACTGAGATGTGGGAGAGCATTGTCTGCCTGATTCATGAAGTTACATCCATAACTAGGAAATCATGGCTTCAGCCTCCTAGTAAATCATGCATTCTTATGAAAGAAATTTTATTTATATAAAAAGAACACGTGTAATTTATTTTTTTAATAAGTTAAGTCTCCTGAGAGAATTTGGCAGGGAACTGTTATTCTAATGCTTTGGCTGTCTTTGCAAGATGATCATCTTGATAATTTAAAATGTCATAGGATGTTTGCAGGAACAATAGACCAGATTCCTGAGCTGGTGTAAATTGGCACAACTCCACAAACATCAAAGAAGCAATGCCAGTTTACACCAGTCCATCAATGTTCACAAATTAAATGGATGTTTTGTGGTTTACTACATGTCAGAAAACTTGTAATGCAACTCAAGTCCTCATAAGCTATGTCTAAAACTATTTGATTTTTAATAGATCTGCAAAAACAAACTTCCACATCAGAATACTGACCCCAAATAGCTCTTTAACATCGGAGTTAAAACCCACATCTTTAATGCTTCAGAGAATGTGTGCAAAAGAGGCTAATGACTGGATACTGAAGCACAGGCCAGATTTGTTCCAAACACATGTGCACACCAAATGAAAATGCAATGCTTTTCAACATCTTGATCATGAGAATGTATCTTTAAAATTATTCTGGGCAAAGTTTAACTGAAGTTTTATTCTGAACCAGCTCTCTCTCTACTGACATTAAAGCATTCCCTTAAGATGTACATTTTGGGTTTCAAAGTAAAGATTCCATCATTCTTTTCCAAGAGCATATGAACACTAATTGGCAATAGCAACATCTTAACTTGTTCCAAAGTTTTATTTGAATTCCTTTTTGGCTCGAAGAAAATCAACAGCTTTAAAAAGTAATATATGTGGACACACATATACTCAATATAATATTTATTTATTTTAAAATAAAAATTACATAATGAGGAACTGTGAAGAGTGATCTTTTCTAATATTAGTTATACATGAAAGGCATGATACTTTTAAACAAAAATACTAATGACACTGAGAAGAAATATCTTTCATTGACGGGTCCAAAAATCACTTAACAAACATCCTGTGAGCCTCAAAACACTCCTCTGAGACAATTGCATATGATTAGACCCATTGATGGATCATTCAGCCATATTAAATGACTTCCTTACATGCAGCCATGTTAGGAATAGAACCAGCAACAAATAGTTCATAGCATTTCCAACAGCAAAGAGGAGCGGTGAGTGGAAGGACACTAAGGGAGGTGACAGGAAAGCAAGGGCATGACTTAGAAGAGAGGGCACAGCAGTTCTGTTCAAGGCACTAGAACAGGAAAGAGGAGGGTCTGTCCACACAGCAAGACAGCTCCTCATAACCTAGAGTTGCTTGTGCCCAGAAGCATTCCCTCTTCTCCTGAGAAGCTCCTGTCTTCCTAATTCTCAAAAAAATCTTGAGGTTCACCTTGTTTATATTTTCCCCCTTCTGGCTTTACATGCCCAGACATTATGACTGCCACTCCTTTCTCACTTTCCTTTCCACACTGACTTGTGACTGATAACTATTGCAGATCCTCTGTAGACCACTTGCAGCTAGCTAAGCTAGAAGCCTCACCTGTTTTTTTGTTGGGGTGTTTGTTTTTTACAGAAACAAAATCCTAGCTCCTGCTCTAGTAGCGATTTAAAAAACATGAGTTGCACATGCCAAAAGTCCATCTGTCTCAAATGTTAAGGGCAGAAAAGTAGATATGTCTGGTGAAACACAGGGCACAGCAGCCCAAATCAAGAATCCTGGATCACCTTAACCATTATCTTTAGCAGTCTCTTTCCATCTTTACTAGATGGAGTGAGATAAGGATGCTATTAAGTCTTCATTTCCTTCAACATATTTATTATGATAGAAAGCTGTGTAGAAGTTGCTTTTGTATTAATCTATCATATGTTGGCTTTCACAAATGTTTCAAAACCTGCCAACTAAAAAGAGACTGCAACTATGTCAGGCTATAGTAGACTCTGTAATATACTAGTCAAAAGACTTTCCAAGTGTACACTTTCATTAACCCTGATATAAGCAAAGAAAGGAAAATCTGTTCTTCATCCCTTTTCCTGCCTGCAAGAAGTAGAAAATAACACCCATAAATTTATAGCAGAATGGAAGTCACACTTCATAGGTCTAGCTACAGTCCTCTCAAAAATCAATTGAAATTGAGTTGATAGAGGACTTGCAAAAGCAGCAGTCTGCTTGGCACTAAAGACGAAGCTAAAAACTGAAGTAGTCCACTGGAATAGCCCACCCCAAGAGATAACAGGTAGTAATGTGGATAAAAGCCTGCAGAACAAGCACTGCTAGGCAAAGCCCCAGGGTCTGCCACAACTCAGTGAACAGTGTAGGTGACACTTTTTGATGTGGGTTGGACGGAAGCAGGTAGTTATTTTTCTTTCTTAAAGAAATTGCGCCCAAAATGTGCCAAAGAACTGTCAAAATTAGTAGGTCTAGTAATGCGCTTTAGTAGAAAACTATCGTATTTACAGGCAGTTATACACAAAGTTTGTGTAGAAAAGATTTCTTTATAATTACTACCAAAAAAAGTCTGCCATAGCAATTTATGCCACTACAAATACTATTTTTCTTTATAAAGGTTTCTTTCTTATGTTTTGCTTTAAAATATATTTACAGTGAAAGAAAAGGGCAAGAAAAGCTCTTAGCTTTCAGTTCAATAACAAGTAGTTCTTAACGGACTAATGAACAAGGACAACAAAAATCTGGGCCATTATTCACAGCCATTGCAGCTAAAATACATCTGCCAGCTCTACCAAGAATATTTGGTCTAAAATACATGCATACTGTGCAGGGGTCTCAAAGTACAGGTATTGCTAAAAGATGTATATCTCCTGTTGGAATACACAAAACCATTTCAATTAATTATATCCAGCAAGACCTTGCAATAAATTAGTAACACATTTTAAACACTATTTACACTGTTCCTTCTTTCCTTGGAGGAAACTCATTGTGTTTAACTGAGGAAAACATCTGAGATGCCAAGAATGACGGTGATTTATGGTTTCACAGTAAAAGTCAAACACTCCTCTAAAACCTGAATAAAGAAATAATGTATGAGCACTGAGAATATATTCCAGAGGTATCATTCGGCTTGGTCCTGAACTTGGAAGACGTTTGCTGTCAGTGGATCCCTGCTCAACAGAGAGTACTCTGCAGAGCTGTGGACTTAAATCCTAAAATAGCTACATTTCTTTTAGACTGCTTTTTATTTCAGCTTAGCTTGCAAATGCATCAGTGAAACGTCCTACACATTTCTACACCACCTAATGCAGTGGAAGGAACATCAGGCCTGACTGGTTCACTTGACATATAGCGGTACTTTAATACAAAATAAAATTATCGTAATTGAAAACACCATTTGGCAGGTTGCTATTAAATATGTATTGGACTATTGCCTTAGACCCATGTTTCATTTAATCCTCTTGTTCATAGGTTCTGGTTTCTATTATGTTTTCATTTATTGACTGAGGACCAAATCTGAGTCACAACACTTTCCGCGGGATCCTGTTCAACACTCTCATCCAGTAAGGCTGCCCGCTGCAGGCAGTGATGGTCCAGCAGCACTCAGGGCCCGCCAGCCACACCACGTAACCATGCCAGCCACACCACACTGCCACACCATGCTGCCATGCCATGCAACGCTCACCCATGCAGCCCAAACCCAGGGGTCAGGTTTTGCCCAGAGCCTCCAGCGAGGAAGGTGATGCACAACTCCTCTGCCCACACCAACCCTGCCCACTGGCTTTGCCTCCACAGCCCCCAAGGCCCTTGAGGGCTGTGCATGGAGCTGAGAGGGCGAAGAATGGGATGTGGGACATGGTGGCAGGCCTGGCCCCCATGGTCCCAGCCTGGAGACAAGAGCCTGGCGCGAGGCTGATGCCGGGTTTCTGCAGGCATGTTGGGCACATAGCACAGCAAATCACTAAAGCACCATGCAGTGAGTCACTTGGCACTTGACTTATACCAGTCCAGCCAGATCTTCTTAGTGCATCTTCACTGTCCCACCTGTACCTGTAGAGAGATAAAAAAGCCCAAAACAAGGGTGTTTTGTAACTGGGGAGACAACAGGAGACTGTGCTCACCACCTGCTCTCATGGCAGGGACTGGGAGATGGTAAGGAGCATTGCACTGCCTGGTCTTGCTGAATTATCCCAGGCCTCTTTCTATGGAAAAGGTGGGACTGGACTCAGCAGTGAGGCTGCTCAAAAGCTGCTCCTCCAAATCGGTTCCACCATTGCCTCAGAGTTTCTGGTTTCTTGTCCAAGTAATTCAATCAAGTGTCCTTTGGGGGTTCCACAGAGGGGCTTTGATTTAATTTTCCTTCCTTTTTTTTTCCATTTCCACACTTCTTTTTTCTTTCAAAAAGTGGATAAAAGCCTTTCATTAAACAATTTAAGAAACCTTAAGGAAATGTATTAAGAAAATGTTTCTCATTAAGGAGCTCTACTCTTCTGTCTCTCCCAGTTATCAGACAGCACTGACAAGAAGCACAGTTTCAGTATCATGATACTCTGAATCATGAAATGTAAGTATCAGCTGAAATATTTGAAGTTCCTTCTAAAAAAGCCCCTCAGCTTCTTGCTGTGTGACTCTCATGCTTGGGCAACACATTGCTATGGACTTGGGGAACCTTCCTGTCCAACAGATGGGTGGAGCGAGGTTGTGCAGATTGAGATGGTCTCACACCTGAATCTCCATCCTTGACATTTACACATTGTGTAAGATAATTATATCTCTTCTGCTTGTTCATTTTAACAAATTTTTGCTTGTCTTGCTTTCAGCAGTTTACAGCAGAACCCACTTTCCTTTTAGATAATTTAATAGACTTTAGCTAATTTAATAGACTTTGTATAGTCTTGGCTAAATATGTTCATCATAATCTATAAAATAAGTTGTAGTCAATAGAAACAAGAAGGTCTTGTTCTATTCTTTAAACATTTCTGAAGAAAAGTTGGACCTATTTTAAAAGCTCTGTGTCTCTAGAGTGTGGAGTGAGAAAAGCTGAGGAAGGTATATGATAACAGTAGCTCCAGGATGATCACCTTAACAGCTGCTTTCTGAAAAAGCTTGTATCAGATGGAAGAAAACACGGCCCACTCTAATCTGTTGTTAACCCAAACCACAGGCAACCATAGCCTGGGGTCCTAAATTGGTGATGTATTGTCACAGGACTGGAAACATAGCAGCTACCCAGAGAGGAGGGAGGACATGGGAGATTAAATTCTGGCTGGAGACCTGGTGCCTATGTCTCTTCTCTCTCCCATGCTTTGGCCTTTGTGAAGCACCTGCATTTACACAAACTAATAGCTTTCCT
Organism: Pandion haliaetus; assembly: GCA_013401275.1. Taxonomy (NCBI): domain Eukaryota; kingdom Metazoa; phylum Chordata; class Aves; order Accipitriformes; family Pandionidae; genus Pandion; species Pandion haliaetus. The sequence continues at coordinate 21,195 of VYZV01028623.1, read as the reverse complement.
GGGCTATCTGGGAAATCTCTCAGTGCTGAGGTTCTGTTTATAAATAGCTATAGATCTGAGTACAATGCAGCTTTTTATTACAATTTTCTCTTTAAAATTACTGTTTTAAATCGGTAATATAAGAAAGGCAATAAAATCCATAATGCTTGCTGGAAGAATATCTACCTAAATCCACTGACACTGTGATGCAGGCTTTCAGTCTCGAGGGAATTGCTTCAGGCTGGAGAGGTAAGAAATAGCAGGTGTTGCATACAACCTGATTTCCCAAAGGAGATGATGCTTTGATCTCTTTAATTATATGGCATTACCACCCTATCAGAAGGTAGAATATTTGGAAGGACAGATGATTCTTGTTCATTTGCTTAATCTAAATTCTGAAGAGCAGGTAACATTCAGAATAATTTGTCAACCACCAATTGTATTGGTTGCTGTTAAAGGTCTGTTTTCCCCATTTTTTTTCATCCAGTGTAATCCATATTGTCAGTGACTGGCCACCTTTCTCTCTGGGTGTGTTTTTTTTGCTTGGTTGGTTTTTTTGGACTTCTTTTGATGTTTATTGGACTTTGACTGTGGTGATCAGAATTACTTAATGGCACAGCAGCCCAGCCAGTAATCACAAGGTGCAGGGCATGCCCCTACGCTGTGGGTACAGATGCACTTATCCTGGCAAATTTTGCATAAGGAGAACTACAAAATGCACTGCAGGGCCACTTCAGCTTCTGCCTTGGCAGAAGCCTCCTGGCAGATGCTTTGCAGCATAACATGGCTCGACTGCTCCTGAATCTGAGTTAGCATCACATTAACCCTACTTTTCTGCATGTGGGTTTACTTGATCAGGTGTCTGCTCCACTTCCCATCCGACATCATGAAGTATTCCCACCCCACTGTGAGTTTCCAGTTGTGGGTCTGTTATCCTTAAACTAGGTCTGTGCATCCAGCAATACAAACTGGATCCATCTTGGGCACATGACTGCATTGCTGTTGAATTAGCCAGCATATCTGATAACAGAGATCATAGTATTGTTAAGCTTTTATTCTGTTTCTTGCTGGGTGTGGTAGAGCAAATACCTGAAGTGCCATGGTAGTTTGAACAGGTGATATATGACCAGCACAGAAGCTACTTATATTAGTATGGTCCCTCACAAAATTTTGAACACACTAGAACTGGCAAATTGAGTTTATATTGTTTTATCTATTTCTGTCTTGTAGTTACACCTGTCTTAATCTAATTCTAGAAGCCATCAAGTATGAGTTACTGTATTGTGGAACCATGGGCTCAGTTTTACCAACTTGCTTCTCCTAGCAATTTCCTTCTCTTGAAAGTCTCCAAGCACTAGTAAAAGGCAATTTATGTTTCGCAGAAATATTTGGAAGTATGTGATGTTTCCATATCATGTGCCAGCTCATCAGCTGTTGTAAATCCATTAAAGCCCAGGGAGCTGATTCACAGCTTACTCCTGATGAGGATCTGACTCCATGTTATCATACCCTTTCACAAACCAGCACTGTTTCAGTTCTCTTTCTGTTAAAAGTTTCTGTCAGGGGAACAACAATACCAAGACCTATTATCCACATTCAAGAAAAAAAATTCTATTACAGAACTGAAAACAACTCAATACTTTAAACAACTAAAGGATCTGTAATGTTTTCTAGAAAGTAAAAGGTGTCATTAATTCAGTGCAATGAAACTCTTCACAATGACTAGGATTAAATTAAGCTGATTTTTAATGGCATATTAGCTGCTTTTTTGAAGGAGCTGTTGGTTTATTCCCTCTTTTTCACCCACCATGGTATCACTTCAGGACAAAGACAAGTTTGTACAGATGCCCTACCTCTGCATTTTCATACTGTTAAATGCTTAGATTTTTTTTTAAAACACATATTTATCTCTGAATTTTCTGTAATTTCAATGCTTGAGAACAATTACAAGATCCTGTTAATATAACTTTCTCCCTCTAAGGGACCGATGCACACTTTCCCATGTTAGGCCTTTTTTTTATTTTTTTGCCCTTAAGAACATTTACTAATATTTATTAAAAATCTCTAAATCTATGAAACAGATTGTATCAGAGCTGCAAAATATATCCTAACACATTTCATGTGACAATGAGATTTATAATAAGGGGGGTTAATAAGTGGCATGATCACTTCATCTTAATGGGTTGTTTATGATGGAGAGGATGCAAATTCACTTGTAAATTAGCCAATTTGTTTCTTGTCTTCTACAAGGCCATCCTTTCTTTAATGCTGTGCAGAACTCAGTAATGTGGGTGTCTGGTGACTCCATTACTGTTAGCATCTGAGCATTCATTATCCCATCAGCTTTCCCATTAGCTGTGCACGCACCTACAAAACATAACTGTTTTAACTGTGATGGGCCATTAAAAGTTTGAATGGTTGGTTATTTTCCCAGGATTGTTGAAATCAATAGAACCAGCTATTCAGCTTAATGGGGATAACTAACACCATTAAAATCAGTGGCAGATGAGCCAGTACTACTGTTCCCAAACACATGTTTTCGGATAGGAGCATCTAATAATTTAAAAACAGGACTGCCAGTATGCCTTTAACCAGAAATGTTCTGTAAATCCATGTAGTATTATTTAATTTATTGGAAAGCTGTGACTTTTATTATTGCCTTTTCTACAAACACTTCAGCTTTCTGCTGTGAAACAAATCTGTTTTCTTAAAATCACAGCACCATGTACTACTCCAAGCATTGTTTTATTTAAACATCATTCAGGCCTTGACAATACCAGGCCTCCCCCTTCAAAACCCTGTTTTATTTCAAAGGTAATGTAGCAGAAAGACTTGCTTTGGAGGTTTCTGGTACTGTACCACAGCAGTCAGCTTTTCTATTAGTCACTCTTTTCTTAACCAGCATTTTTACCATCGTGAGTTTTTTTATCTCTCTCTCTTAACTTTACAACAGTTCTTAGTGTTACAGAGAATTACACTGATTTAGTCGTGGCCTATAAAAGGCTGTGATTCCACACATTCTTGGCCATTCTTGTATATGCAAAAAATAAATTCTTCTGACTGCTACTTCACAAAAATCGTACTTTACACAGTCATGTTCTGCAGCTCCTGATCTGCATTACTGACATCTTTTGTTTTTCTCCTGAATATTCAGTCTTTTTATACTTTTACTATCTCACAAGTCAGCACTTTTCATAATTACAGTTGTGTTAATCTTTGTGTGTTTGCCTTATGGTCAGTGTACAATTTAATGCATTCATTCTACAGTTCAGTTATCTGTCTATCAATGCAGACCAACCCACCAGAATCTTCAGTCTTTTACAAACTGCTTTCCAGCACCTTAGAGAATTACACTTTTTCAATTTAAGCTCTTGCTGCATTGTGTACTGAAAGGCATATTATTAGTTGTTCTTACAAACACTGGCAAGAGGACTCAAATATTGTAGCTTCACAGCCTTGGAGCTCTAGTTAGCATGGTCAAATAGGCACTGGCATGGGCCTTATGATGTTTCCTAAAGCAATATGTAAAGATACTATGAAGAAAAACATATAGAATCACTAGCATAAGACATTTGCACTTATGACATTGAACAAGCTTTCACCAGTTAATATCCAACTCTTGAAATCGTGAATCATTCCTTAAAGACTTAGCAGTTCAATCACTTTTCTTTTAAGTATGTGACCTTATAAGGGTCTTGCTGGCCTACAAAAAAGCAGTTGGGGCTTTGTTTATTTGTGTTCACAGGTCTGCTGTTATCCAAGCTGTTATCCAAGAGTATCTAGGGGAATGTACTTGCATGGACGAAAACTTTAAAATTAACAAAAATAAAAACAAAAACAAAAAAAACCCACCTCCTATAAGAAATTATTTTTTTCCTGAGTTTCAGAAACAGAGTTTGCAAATAAGACAACCTCTGTAGCCACCCAAGGGTCAGGCAGCTTTCAAACAANNCAAGGGTCAGGCAGCTTTCAAACGAAGTTTCCCATTCTGGTTGGCAGTCTGGTTGGCAGTCTCTCACCTTACATCTTAGCATGTACCCAGGTAGGCTCAAACCTTTGCCAAGGACTAGGCTCTACTCCTCTGTGTGATCCTCTTCACTTGCCAGGACCTAGGTTAAAAGGAGGTTAAAAGAAAAGCTGCTCATGGTACCTAGTGTAGGGAGAGGACTAGCCCACATTTTAGGGATACCTTTCGAGTTATATCTACACAGGTCTTTCAGGGCTGGAATGATGCAAGCCTGGCACCCAGACAACCCATAATATCTATCTGAGCAATCACATTAATTGGTTGCTGTTAACTTTAAAAAAAAAAAAAAAGCTTCTTTTCACTGAATAGTTCCTAACCTTTACAAACTAAAAATTGGGAACATAGCACACTTACCTGCCTCCTGCTGAGTAATTTTTCTGTTTATTGGTATTAGCTCTCAAATGACAGTACTGAAGAGCTATAATGATCTGTACTGAAGACACTTAGCAAAGGGCTCATTAACAGCTGAGATGAGCTGTAAAAGAAACACATAAAATGTCAAGGTAATTTAAAAAATCACACTACACTGGGGAATGGGCAATTAAACAATAACACACAGCACAGGAAAGTCTGAAAATGAACATAGCAGAGCAACAGACACTGCTATCATTTGGAGTCCAGCTCAGCTCTCATAGTGCATAACAGGAATCAAAGTCCTGGAAATGTAGAAGAGATCCAGCATGAAAACTGAGTAACAAAGGCCCATGCTTCAGGCTTATCATATAGAATGTGTAAGAGAGCACTGTATCTTATAATAGACAATAGACCATGCTGGCCTGTATTCCCCAATGACAGTCCATCTAAACAGGCATGTAAGAGTAGAGCAGGGATGGCTGCAAGAAATTGCAATATTACTGCCAGCACTGTGGGGAAACCTATGAGAGAATGGAGGACACCAGCAAGCACATAGTCTTGAGCTGAGCTCATGAAATGGATTCTGACTTAGGTACCTTGTATGTGCTCATTGTAAACACCTACCGAGGCAATCCTAGTGTAAATACCTATGTTCCCTGTACAAACAATGGAGACCTCCAGGTGGGTGACCCTGTTCCTGCTAAGTTTAGATAAATAGGTCAGGCAAAATGGATGCTACACTACAGGTTTTTCACTTGCACTCCTTGGACTATCCATTATAAAGCTCTGATTATTTTCCAGAAGAACCAGAAGCTCACAGAAAGACTGTGAATTGCAGAATCACTGAAAAGGGAGACTTAAAAGTGTTGATACTTAGTCCCTGCAATTTGGCCATTAGCTCCCATTCTACACCCAAGGGACCTTTCTGTTTCTGTGTTCATAATCTTTTGTCATGGGAATTTCTTAATCATCATGAAATCTCTGTAGTTCAGAGTGCTTCTATCTTTTATTTCACTACTGAATTACTCACAAGTGAGATGCTTCACAGATGTTCTGAAGAACTATTTAAATAGTCACAAATCTTCTGAAAATTCAGTTAAAGACTTTAAAAATGCAGCTCGTGTCCCTGAAGTTCCACCAAAAGCTTGGATACCTGTCTGATGTTTTCACAGATTCCTGTTCCTTTTTCAGCCCTAATTCACTTAAAGATAATGATTATGGACTTCTGTGGAGCTACTGAAAAATTACAATATACAGAATTGGGCTTCTTGTCAACAAAAGATCATTCATCTTCTGCTGAAATATTAAAAAGTGTGCAGTTAGGCTTCCCTGTGATTTCATGAGTGATCAAATTTAGAAAAATGCAGTAGGAGTATTAAAGTTTTTATGGTTTGTTCACTATTTGCTTGGATGTTGTTTGGGGGTTTATCTCTAAGGTCTTTTCTCAGGAGAAGCAACTACTTGGAAGGATAGGGGTTTTTTTCAATTTCCATTTGAGAAAGCAGTAATTAAAACATAAAAACGGCATTTAAGCTCTTCAGTCCATAGGTCATGCCTGCACTTTGAGCAAAACTTTATCACTCTTGAACTCCCATTGTTATCAAGGAGCTGAAATGTCTTGTTAAAGTTGAAAGCATTTTCTAAAGTCACTTGGAAAGAACTAACGGATGATGTGATATGATACTGTAGCCATCAATAAAAATTTCCTCTGAATATTACAGAGAAGGCAGAATAGATCAGATAATGAAGACAGGATGACAGGAGAAAAAATCCACTGAAAGAAATCAGTTTTAAAAGCAGAGTAGAAGTAAGAGCATGGAATTGGACCACTGAGGATAATAAGGGTGTTCACCTCCTAAGTTACTTCTAGTCATATTGATCCCACACAGCTGGAGAAGAATCAGGTAGTTATGGCAATTCTGTTCACATCCCAGAAACCTGCAGTTACTTAATACAATGGTGGTGGTGGAAAGGGGAAAAGAACATTACTATTCCTAAAAAAAGAAGCCAGGCCTCTGAAGACATGTTCCTTTTTTAGTTCAAGGATGGATTGGACATTTTTGGAAAGCCAATATACTAAAACAAGGAAAACAATAATGATATGTCAGCTGTTCTAAGAAAAAATTATTCTGACAAAAAAAGTTTCAGTCATGGAAAATAGTCTTGAAACCAGATTCCGTTGTTAGATTTATTAAGGGTTTGGTTTTTTCACATCTTTCTTTGACGGCAATGTGGAAACTCAAATCCAGCATCCAAACTGCAAAAATGACATACAAAAATAAATATTGATGCTGCTGAAGGAAGATATTTTTGAAATAGTTGTACGGTTCAGGCAGACAAAAGCTCATCTTGAGCCTATTCTTAAGCATTTGCAACACATGGGATACATTTGCGATTTCTTCATAAAGTACCACCAGCATGTTAAAGTGCACTCCAAGTTTGAGCCAACCCCAAAAGCTTTTCTTTTTATGAGCTTCCTGCCAGTTAAAATAATATGTTCTACCACACACACACACATATATACATCTATACACTGTAATGTATATGAAACTGCTTTTATATGTTGAAGTATGGTTTTGCCTATATTCCTTTAGTATTTTAATGCACACTTTTAAAGTTCTTAATATTGGAGTGAAGGTACCCTGGTGGTATATAAAGTTTGGTTTATTCATCAATTTGCTGTCTACCTTCATAGAAAAAAAAGTATAGTATTCTCTTTGAGGCACCACATGGCAATTCACAAGTTATGCCTTCATTTTCTGGCTCTACCATTGGCTTCGTGTATAACACTTCGCAGAATATTGAATCCTTTTGCTTTATAAAATGGGAATAAGACTTTTCTGTAACAGAAGGAGTATCCAAAGGAATGAGACAAGACCACATACTTAAAAATAAAACAGAGTTTGAAGGCAGCTTGTGGCTTTATACAGTAGCATCTTTCTGCCCCAGTGCTGCTGACACATCTTCCCACCCACCAGAGGAACATTTTGTTGCAGCCTCCTACACACTCTCAAACCCTGCTCCAGCTAGTGGGAGTGAGGCAAAAGACCATTAGGGCTCTGTGTTCTTTGGGTTTTATCTGATTTAACCACTTAGATTAGAAGAACCAGGCCACCATAACCACCTTCTTAGGCGCTAACTTCTGTGAGAAGTAGGCACATAAATTTCTTTATGGCTCCAAGTCCTTAGGGTGTGGGCATAGCCTCACCATATGTCTGCATGGTACATAAGGCAGTAGGACTATAAGGCAGTACTGGAACAGGAGAGGAATGAAGTAACAAACTTTATAATCAGACTATTTTAAATGTCATCCTCAGTGGCGACAAGTAGGCTGCAATTCTCATAAAATGAGGGTTGGCTTTATTTTTCCCTGGTGTCTCTCTTTATCTCCTTAGCAAATACAACAAAGTTGCTGTGTAATTATAATTGAGTTTAATTTAACGATTTTTAAAGTAATGTCTAGCACACTGCATCACTGAATGCCCTTCCCCTCTTTTTTGTTTTCTTTTATAAAACAATGTCAAAAATAGATATTGCACTGATTGTCTTACATTTGAGTATATTGAGGTGTGCTTTACTAATATCTATTTTTAGCAGCACTGTTGCACCAATACTTCTGAAGTGATCTGAGAAGCAGGAGGTCTCTCAAGTTATGATAGAAGAGGGACATTTAAACAAAGGCAAATATACATTAATTGGAATAAGTATATTTCCTAATTCTGGATTTAATATTCCAGCTCTGTTAGAGTCAAATACCAAACTGGGGCACACACTAAAGATCATGCTGGCAAACAATAAGAGAATGAATAATCCAGAACATGAGCCTCACTTCTGTGATAATTTTTTGCACACTGCAGTTTGCTGTTGCTGTCCCACTTTAAAGCTGATTAATTTTTGCAATGTTCATAGGGAAAACTCAGCACAGCCAGCTCACTGAAGTCACTAAATGTATTGGGGTAGCCGTGATGGTCACAGTGTCAGAGCCACTCATCTGTGTACTGGCTCAGAAGAAGGTGACATGCCTCATGTCTCCTACGTCCTGTTTAAGACAGCAGATGGATTAGTACCTGTGAGGGTTTACCTGAGATACAGGCAGGACTCTATGCTGGGTTGGAGCAAAGTTTGGTCTGGTTTGTTTTCCTGACCCCAACAATGGCTAAAAGCAGAAGCTGAGGGAGGCCTTTGAGAAGAGGGCAAGTGCATGAGATGATAGTTTTCTAGGTGTTCTCCTGGCCTCTCAGCCTGTGTTGTTTCTTTAGGAAGAAGACCCAGGTGGACCTGAAGGGAAGATGACTCTTTTCCATAGAGTCACATGGCCTGCTTTGGGAAGGGGAGTGAGAAGAGGGGGGGGCGGAAAAGCATGCCATGGCGGTCGCTTGGGGAGGAAAAGAAAGGAAAGAGTGGGAAAGAATCACAGTGGGGAGCAGGAGCCTGCTGCTCATGGAGGGAGGCAGTGGGACTACAATTAGAGCAAGCAACAGATGGTTTTAGTTCACTCAGTGACTTTCTTAGTCACAGCAAATTCTGCCCAGGCCCCTCTGGTGCCCAGAGGTTTGGTTGGGTTTTTTTTTCATCTGTTCTAGGGGCTGGCTGGCTGTTCCCTGGTCTGTTCCCTGGCTAGACCAGACCAGAGGGGACTGGTAAGAGTTTGTTGAGACTCAAAAAGTCACTGAGTGAATTAAAACCAAGCCTGGAAGCAGGGGTTTGCTTGCAGAGTACATAAAGGGGAGAGTAAGATATAAGCATTTCCTTTTTCTGTTCCAACTGTCCTAATAATTTTGAGTTTTATCTATTTACAAAGCTCATTATCCTATCAGATACTACAATAAAAAATGGCTCTTTAGTCATCTTCAATTAGACTGCTGTAAAGAGAAGGTGTACATAGATCTAACACCAAGCTCTGGCCAACTTGTCCTGCTACACACACATTTTGGGTTTTTATCTTAGGTTTTTGTCTTAGGTTTTTCTCTTCAGTTCACTACTGAGGCCCTCATAACAATTTGCAATAGTGTATTAAGTGGTATTATCACTGAAATGTAGCTGTATATAATAATTGCTGTACAGGTCACAGTCAGTAGTAAAAGACGTAAGTAAAATGTGGTACTAGATTCTGCAATTAGTTGCACCAGTGAATTTAAACACATCATTGAGTGGCTCAAAGGAAAGCTCTATTGATTTTTCATAACCCAGATGTCTATTGGAATGTAGAGGCCTTGAATATTCTTGTCTGCTTTGTGATGTAGATGGTTTAAAGAATATTGAGTCCCTTGCAACTGTGGGCTGTCACCCCCTGCTAGGGTACAGACTAGAATCCATCAGGGAAGATTCTCTTTTAACTTTCCCCATTTAGTGCACCCAGCTGCAGTTCTGAAGGTGCACTCTCCTGACACGTTTGTCAATAACTCTGCTGTGCCCTAGGTTCTTCACACTTGGGGAAATTTAAGTATTTCCAAATTGCCGGTATTCTTTTTAAAAACTATACTAGCTGGAGAATGAAGCAGGAAGCTTGTTCTAGTAAAGAAAGTTTTTTTGTTCTTATTCTCACTTGTTATTGGGTTTCCAGTTACTTACTAGCATACAAATTTATGCTTAGAGACTTTTCTATTCTAGATTACTGGTAACAATAATAGTTCTTCCTTGGTTGCCCCTTGAGGAAGGTGGGCAACACTTTCTCATTTCCCCTAAAAAACTTCAGATCTTCTCTGCCCTTTTGTTCGAGGAGGAACTTTCATCTCTCTCATATGGTTTTATTTTCTGTTATGGGTTTGTGTGGCACAGTTTTCTTTGGTAGTGGGGGAGGGGGCAGCAGAGGTGGCTCCTGTAAGAAGCTGCTAGAAGCTCCCCTGGCTCCAAAGAGTCGGACCC
>VYZV01028623.1:628-10718 GCA_013401275.1 Pandion haliaetus | reverse complement strand
GTGAAGGACTGTCTCCCGTGGGAGGGACCCCACGGGGGAGCAGGGCACGAGTGAGGAATCTTCCCCCTGAGGAAAGAAGCAGCAGCGACGATGTGTGGCGAGCTGACTCAACCCCTATCCCCTGTTCCCCTGCGCCGCTGGGGGGAGGAGGTAGAAAGCATCGGGAGTGAACTGAGCCGGGAAGGCGGGAGGGGTGGGGGGAGGTTGTTCTGATGTTTGGTTTCCCTTCCTAATACCCTTGTGTTTTGTTTTCTGTTTTGATTGGTAGTAAATTAAATTGATTTTGTTTCTTCCCCAAGTTGAGCCTGTCTTTTGCCTGTGACCAGAAGTGGGCAGTGATCCCTCCCAGTCCTTGTCTTGACCCACGAGCCTGCCTTTGGATTTTCTCCTCATCCCAATGTGGCCAGAGGCGGGGGTGGGGAGTGAGCAAGCGGCTTCGTGGTGCTTTGTTACCGACTGAGCTGAAACCGAAACCACGACATTTTCACACTGAATTTTCTACAAATATAGCTAATTAAGGCCCTAATCACTGCCTGGAGTCCTATGACCTTCTAGGTGGTCAGAGTACTTTTAAGATTATTAAAACATTTTATGAAATCATGCATCAAGAACACACTGTGGATTCAACTCTGGACCTTGAGTTCACATTTAGTTAAGCTATGTCTGTACTGCACAGTGTGACCTGCCATACTGCTTTTTGACTCCTAACCAAGGGTCACGTAAAGTGAACCTTCCTACCCATACACTTGGATTGCTATTGCATGAAAACCAGAACATGGTTGTTCCAGCCAGACCCCATCGTGGCCCACATCTGCATTGGAGAATTTGGGACAAGGCTTTAATAATGTGAATGATAATCACATCATACCACCTCAGCTGATGTGGGTAAAGTAGAAATACCCACTGGAGAATCTGAAAATGCCAGTGGAGAGTGAAGTTCTTGAGATGTAGTTGCATTAACCATCATAGTCTATCGTAGCATGCTCATACCATGCTCGCTACCCTAGCTATGGATCTAAACATCAATACTCTGCTGAGAAATGCAGTGAGGTCTTTTTTGATCCTTTCAGGACCAAAGATGAAATAAGCATTGCTTTCATGGCCACCACAAGGGCATATTATAGGCATTTGCAATGTCATTGTCCCTGTTCTACCTTAAATACAATATCGTAGAATTCAAGCAACTTGTCAAAATCTGGTCTGGCCAAGATGGGCTTTCCTCCAAGAATCTTTATTCCCTTTGATAAATCTAATTTTGCTTTTTGATTTCTTGATTCCTTTTGGGGTGCCGATCTGACAGTTCAATTTACTGGTTGTATTGCCACTTCATGGTTTCTGTCCTTCCTAGGGTCTTATTGTAGGACTTTCCTGTCCGAGCCTCTGAATTTCCCAGTGTTTCCGCTGTGACATAGTCTTTATGGTCACCTGCCTCAACTGCAGCACCTAAGTTCCTTTTTTGGGAGAAGTATTTCTTCTCAGTCTGTCAAACACTCTCTTTCCTTCTGCCATCTAATTTAATGTGTTCTATAACCACACTTTTCTTCCCATAACTATTCTATTTCTGTAGTCTCTTCCTTACTCTGAACACAGCAAGACAAAGTGTAGTTCAGGACAAGCTTCAGTCTTGAACTTTTCCTTTTTTTTTTTCCCTGGAAATAAACCAGAAAGCTAGCGGCACAAAAGCTTCTCTTCCATCCTTCCCCAGAAAACAAACAGCTCCTTTGTATCTAAGATGGTGCTGTGCTGCTGGCACAGAATTTCCTGCTAACTAGTCCTTGGCTGAAGGCAAATTATACTCCGGGCCTGCTTCAGTTGCCTAAACATAGGCATCTGGTGCTGTTTTAGACGCCATAGGAACGTGGCCTCCAGCTACTGATTGTCCAGAAGACCAAGGTTTCTTGTAAGTCCTGTGTTATGCCTGCCAGCCCCATGATCATGTTTTGGATACTGTAGGGCACCTCAGATGGTACTGAGCTCCTATATTTAGGCAACTGGATCATTTCCCCAGCAGCACAATTGTTCTGGGATGAAACCAATCACTCTGAAAGACACATCTTCTCCATTGACTAAAGACGGAACCTAAACTACTTGTTTACATGCCTAGCTTTCAGACAGCTAACCATGGGCGAGAGAAACTACTCCCTGAAACTATGTCAGCCTAGCAAAATGAAGGATGACTGTGGCAGATGCCTGCCATGGCTAGCCTAATCTTGGTCCAGGTAAGAACAGCAGGAGAAGATGGCATACCATGAGGCTAGCATGTGAAAACACCTATGCCACTGACCTAGATCTTCTAGAGAGTTCATACTCTTGTTACTAGCATGTGCTAAAGCGGATACTGTCACATCTTAACAGCTACCATTATCTGTGCTAGCTTAGATCAGGTTATCCAAAATATGATAACACATGGTACAGCTGTACCTTCATTTTCCTTATTGACCCATTTTACTGGTTTAATTTTCTTCAGTGTAGCACTTTGTGTTTCAATGTCACCCAGTCATCTTTTTCTCCAGAGAAAATGTGGACATATTTAACGACACGTGATTATCTTCCAACATTTTTTTGCATTTGTTTTTTATTATACTGATTTGCTTTCCCAGTCTATCCATACCACTTTACTTTGGTTCATTCTCTATTAAAACAGTCTAAAACTTCCTGCAATAACATTCTCAAAGCATAGTTACACAAAAAGGTTTTACTACAAGGCTCACCGTAATTACCCTATCAACATGACAATTGTACACTGCAGTGTTTGGGATGATTATTGAGGAATTCTATAGCAATTTTAAATAAGAGTGGTTGGTTGGTTTGTCAGTTTATTATGTCCTTCTCTTACTGCCACAATCACATCTGCAAACAATAATCTTTCTATTTTGTCCTCTGAGCGTTCAGTTATGGTTCATGAAAAGCTGCCATTTTATTTCTCTTTTCCCACTGCTCCCATCTTATAAACTGCTCTGTTATTAGATTGACTTTTCTCTGCCTTGTTTTCACATGTGCACCCCTGTAGTATAAACAACAGTGATTTCTCTAAAAACAACTATTCTTGCACAAATGTTAAGCGTTGTAACAGCATTTTAGTCAGAACCCTTCAATGTCATGTTCATATGATCTGTTTTCATTTACAAAAAGAGTTGCAGCATTAGCAGACTCACAACCTCTGTACTAAGGCATACAGGGGTAAAGACAACATGCTGGAGAGTGCATTACACCACCAAAGCTGGCAAAGATAAGGGCATGTGAGCTGGATCTCACTCCATCTCAGGCAGAATTGCTCATTTCCACTGAACTGCAAATTCTTCCCTAATGCTGATACGCAAGTGGAAATTCGATAATCGGGGTTCATTTACATTGCACAGAGAGATGTCACAGCTTGGATAAAAACCTAAAGGTATTAGTGTGAAGACATAGAAAGCCTATGGCCCAACACTGCTTCTTCTCAGAAGTTATGCTCAAATTATATCTCAAATGGAAAGCTGAAACTGCAAACAGATCAGAAACATGGAGGCATCGAGGCAGACTAAAATGAAGTTAGGCTGAGGCATTTTCTTTTGACTTGTTATTATTATTTGTTTAGTAAATTCTGAACAAATTGCAGACTAACATCAATAGGAAAATATTTGTGATTGACTGACAAAAATATGGTTGCGTTGATGGAAACTCTGACTTTACCTTATAAAATAACTCATTTGCAGAAGCCAGAATTTTCAGCTGATGCATACCTTCACTCTGTTGAAGCCCAGTTTCTTCCCTATAGTCACTGAACTCATTCTTCTGATTTAAGTCTGCTTCAGCAGAAAAAAAATAGATAAAAATAAAAATGTATCTGTGACTACTTAGCTGTGCTTCCTGTAGATTTTACTGGGCATCTTCATTACCTTAGTTTATAATGTTCAGTATCTGTAAACTATCCTGAACCGTAATCCACAATTTGGAAATGTTATTAACATTTAAGCTGTTGCTGGCAGTGCAATGGATAAGTACTACTCAGGTACTGTTCAGGTACTGAACGCAAAAAGAGATGAGTGTTGTCCATCTCTGCTGAGAAGGTGTATGACCAACCTTGCTCAGCTAGCCCAGCACCACTTACTGCCACTGTGCTCTCCAGTACAGTGAGACCAGCCAAGCTTAGAGTTTGTTAAATGAGGAAGCTTAGAGAAAGACCTCACTGCAGTGAAGTAAAAGGAGTCACTGAAAACCATGAAGGTTAGAAGGGAAATGTATATGAAACAAAATTTGGTTTCAAGCTATATCCATAATAATTCTTCCAGTACCCAAAGATGCCTTCAGTCAGAAAATAAGAAGTCTGAATGTTCTTCATGGGCTTACTTTAAATATGCATGGTAGCATTCTGCCGTGGTTTAACCCCAGCCAGCAACTCAGCCCCACACAGCCGCTCGCTCACTCCCCTGCAGGGAGATGAGGGAGAGGAGCAGAGGGGTAAAAGGGAGAAAACTTGTGGGTTGAGATAAAGACAGTTTAATAGGTAAAGCAAAAGCTGTGCACGCAAGCGAAGCAAAACAAGGAATTCATTCAGCACAGCTCATCTGGAGGCAGGCATTCAGCCATCTCCAGGAAAACAGGGCTCCATCACGTGTAACTGTTACTTGGGAAGACAAACACCATCACTTTGAACATCCCCCCTTCCTTCTTCTTCCCCCAGCTGTATATGCTGAGCATGACGTCATATGGACTGGAATACCCCTTTGGTGTGTTGGGGTCAGCTGTCCTGGCTGTGTGTCCTCCCAACTCCTTGTGCCCCCCCAGCCTGCTCACTGGTGGGGTGGGGTGAGAAGCAGAAAAGCCCTTGGCTCTGTGTGAGCACTGGTCAGCAGTAATGAAAACATGTCTGCATTATCAACACTGTTTTCAGCACAAACCCAAAAGGTAGCATGATACCAGCTACTATGAAGAAAACTAACTCTATCCCAGCCAAAACCAGTACACATGCAAAAAAGGGTTGGTGTTCCTTGGGAAGCCTTGAGCCTTAGGCACATCAAGCCCTTACTGTCAGGTGACTCCAGAGGTGGAATCCCCACAACTGGACCTGGTGGAGAAGTGTTTTAGTTGCCACAGCATACTGAAGCATACTTCCAAAGTATTCTTTTTTAAAGATCACCTGTAGCACTAACAGAGTCCAATCTGAAATACAGACCTAAGGTAAGTGAACGCATTTTCTGAAAGGAATGAGCTGCCAAGTGTTTTCTATGTCTTGACATTAGTCTTACTCTAACAGCTCAGTTCAACTGCAGAAACACACCACTAGCCCAGGTTTAGGCTGATTTTACAAGACTAACAGGTTTGGTATAGGCTGTACTAAATTCTTCCAAGGATTCAGCTTTAAAGAGTAGGAGGAAAGATAAAGAAGATTTCTTCCCCCTTATGACTTTCTTCATATCACTTGGAAATAAACTAAGATATTTCCAGTAACTGCTGTTGAAATTTGTTTGTCCATTCTCAATAATTCTCTGAGAAGTTTATACCTGTTTAATCTACTGAAATTAGTAGTCTTGGCGGGGGTAGGGCGGTGGAGAATAGCCTTCCAGAGATGTAACCATATTGTTTAACTGATATCTGCCTGCAACCCCTATTTTCAAATGTATTTTGAACCTCTTGAGCAATTTATTTAATGGAGGTGTGCAAGACTCAAAATTCCTTCAAACTAAATGCAGGGTTAGGGAGAAAGGCCCAAATTAGTGTCTCCACTGAGGAAAGGCAGGCAGAATTAATTCCATTTGGCCACAGCTGCATGGCCAGAGACTGTACATATTTGCCAGCAATGAGACCACATATAAATAGCTCCGTATGCTGTCTTTGACTAGCAAAGTGTCCATGGGACAAAAGACAGTTCACAGGAAACTGGACTTCATTAACTTTGCTGCTCACAGAAGAAATTGCTGTTATAAAGTGGAAGAAAAAATTTAGAGAATAGGGAAAAAAACAAGAAGAAAGAACATTACATAGTCTTGCTTCAGAACAATGGTCAAGTTATTAATTTAAAACAGACGTTCTGTTCTCAATACTTCATAAACAGATAAAGAAGGAAAAGGGAAACCTGTGCTTGAAAAGTAGTGGACCTCTGTCCTAACACATAGGTTCAGATGTGTGCTTGAAGGTTTGGATGCCAATCTATTGGATCTGCAGCATTGGTCTGGAAATCTCATAAAAGCACCCTCTTCTTGTTATATTTCAAATGCTTTCTGTTTCCGGTATCAGCTGAACAGCAGAATCACTGAGACTTGAACATAAAAATTAATGGGCCATGGGAGGAATTCAGTTAACCACATTTAGACTCTTGAAATTTTGTTTATTTTCATTGACACATTTTGGATTTTCAAATGTCCTGGTTTACAGAATCAAGTTTTCCTTGAAAGGAGGAAGCTCAGCTACACACTAATGCAACCCTGGTACCATGGACTTGCTTTGGAAGTAGTGTTCCACTGAGTTCAGTGGAACAGGGGGATGGACCCAGTGTTTTTCCACAACTATTTCAAATTAAGTATCCGTATCTCTCACTTTCAGGAAGCAGATTTTTGAGCAGGTAGATTATTAATCTGGGGAGGACAAACGAAATCTGACAAGTTGACGCCAGCAAGTGATTTTTCATCTGAGTCCAATGGGCTGGGAATCGAGCACACATTCCCTCCCTCTCAGGCAGAGGGACTGCAAGAAGCTGCCTCAGCAACTTCAAAATTTTGTTCTGAGTGGGAAATAAGGAATGCAAGGAGGCCTCCTAAGCAGACAGGGAACCAAAATTCCCAGGCTGCACTGTCTCCCCTCTCAGAGGACTTCACTCCAGACTCCTGCCAAAAAAGATCTATTTGGAAATGTGTTTTGCCAGATCATTTTGTTACTTTCTTAAAAAAACTGAATATAAAAATAAGCATAGTCTTATGACACCAGGCACATAGGTGGGGCGAATTTCCCCTTACATAATTCTGTGTTTCATGTGAATTCCTCTAGTCATTTCATCCACACATATTTTTTTATCTATTAATATATTTTTGTTAGGCATCTTGGGGCAGATTTGCAGCTTCTCTATGGAATCTATTTCATGTAGTTCATCTATGAAGAAAAGTAGATGATGACTTTGGACTTTGATTATTCGATTTGGGAATACATGTGACCCACAAAGCTGTGTTCCACATTTAGTGCCTGAACTATGGGATCTATGGGATTATTCACAAGTTTGAAGTTAAGCACATGCTTCCACACATTGTTGGATCAGAACAAAGAGTTATGGCTGATCTGCACCAAGATTCATATTTGTTCTATTAAGGAAATAGGAACAAACTACAAACCTTACACCTGGAGGCTAATTTGAGCTTCCTTCACATTCAGACAAGAAGGATGGGATTTGATTGAATCCTTTCTCTTATTCACTATTAAAGGAATCTATCATCTATTTCAGGACACATAATATTTTCCCCGCTTATGTTACTGCAATTAGTAGAATTTAAGTCCACTGTGTTTATGACAATTTTATGCATAATAAAATATCATCAGTAAAAAGAGCAGATAGTTAGACTCAGAATTTAGATTAGCAATTAGAACTTAAAAAAGAAAAATGTCTTTTATATCATAGAAGTAAAGGTAAGCAATTGTAAAGCAGATCTTTCATTTTCTTTCATTTAATCCAGAAGTACTTAAATAGAGTAGCCTCTTAATTCTGTTTTAATCAACTTTTACCTTTCCAATAGTGTCATATGTACCTTATATGTTTCCTACTCAGCAGACTATTGATTAAAAGAATATGAAGTAGTTGTGGTCTGAATTATTGCATGGAGGTAGTGATTTAAGCAATAATTTTTTTTTAATGCATTCCATGTTTTTTCATAATTAAAAGGGAAATGCAAGGAAAAGAGGAAGTCTCAGACCACAATAAAGACTCCTGCTTCTAGCTCTGTAATTGGAACCTTCAGTTAATTTAGGACGATGATCATGGTACAGCTACAATCAGATCTGGAAATTGGTTTACATGTTTTTAAGACATTTTTGTAGCTCCTCCACACCTCTGAAAACCAAGAACGTCATGGATCCTGAAAATCCATCCTGGCCTTTTGTTTGGGGCTAGTAACTAATGTTAGAGTTAAATGTAAACAAACTGGTGTAATTAAAATTAAGATTGACTCACTTGTTTGGGACAAGGGAAAGGGAATGAAGCTCTGCAAGTTGAACAACTGATTTCAGGGAGCTGCATATAAAGGATGAAGCAAAATCATCATAGAACAAAGAATGTAATGCAGCAGCAACAGCGATGGTGGAATAGAGAGGTTAGTGTCATGATTTCTCAGTATTAAGCACCAAATGCAATGCACACAGAAAGATTTCTGTATTCACTGGCACAGATCTAGAAGCATGAAAAGAAAAAACAAAACAAATTATAAAGAATTTGCGTCAAGGGTGACAACCACATTACTACTAAGTATGACTCACATCTGCTTTTCTGTAAGATATTTAGGAAGCAGTTTTACAAGTGTTAATCACAACAATACTTGTCCAGTAGCTAATCTGTGCTTGTACACTTTTTTCAGTGGGTCCAGAGCACTCAGTGCTGTTAAGAACTGTGCCTTTACAACAAAGACAGCCAGGATTGTTCTATAATATAGACCAGAGCCAGTCCTGTGTTGAGCAGGAAGTGAAATAAAAAAAAAAGAAGTTGGCTGATTATTAGTGAATACGTTTGAATGTAGAATGTGCTACAGTGAGTGCCTCCTTCATCAACTTATTTTGTTTTATTTCTCATTCTCTAGGTCCTGTCCGGACTTGATCACACACAATAGAAGTATTGGTCTTGTACTTACAAATGAGAGCTGAGGGGACCTGACTCTGCCAGAATGACCAGTCTCTGGAGAGAGCTGGGAGCATCATTGTGATTTCTCACATGGTTGTACTCAGAATGTCCATATTTTAAGTTCTGGAGTAAACATCTGCTTGTTGAGGAGTAAACACGACCATAACTGCCCTCAAGAATGTTCCATTTTCACAAGGCTCAGCTGTGAAAGGACTGGGATTGATGACCTGCAAAGCCTTATCCAACACTTTCTGCCATATTTTATTTCTTCTTGCTGCAGACCTTGTTTCAGCATTCAAGGTTTAGGGCTCCAGTTATCGCAAGTTACCACATATCAACAGAAAATGCCTGGGTGCACAGTCTTAGCCCTTAAAAATAAAAACTTAGGCTATGATTTCACAACCAACTGAATCAGTTTAGTTGATCACTACAGCCAAAGGGACTTGTCTTATTGTGTCCCAATCTATTCCTCCTTCTCCTTGCTTTTGCCCTTCTTCCAGCCTGTCCCCTGCCTCACAACTCCTGTAAAACATGTCCCTGAGAAAACTCAACATCACTGAGTTGACAAAAACCCGTCCACTTCTTGTTGTAAGGGTATTTTTTTGCAATGCTAATGAGCCAAATCTGCTCATAGTGGGATGTCATGGGTGTTTGTCAGGGTCCGATACTCTCTGACTACATTCTGTTACATATTCTACATGAGGAGGGTTTACTATTTAATACCAAATTTACTTATTTGAGGATACTTGACATTCCATGGGATTTTGATTTAGCACAGTGATATAACAATGTACTGAAATCACAATACAAGCACAGTATAGCAATTACAACATAGACTTAAATTAAAATACAGAAGTGATTCCCATTACCAGTGCCTGGATGCTCACTGTCATGACACTGGGCAACCCCAGTTGCCAGGAAAGAATATGTAGAATATCTATCTTCTCTGATCCTTCCATCATAGGGGTTTGATGGTCAGCCACAGTGCTGCAGCTGATGCACACACAATAAGCACAGGGAGCCCAGAGCAAGGAGCAAGAAAAGGAGTGGAAGGGATTGGGAAGTATAAGCTGCTGAGTCAATTTATCTGGCCTCATGAAATTGCAGTCCTGGTTTAACTCACCATCTTTGTGGACTAAATAACTCCTACCCTGCACTGAGAGGCACACAGAATTGAAGTCGCACACAAATTCTACATCCTCTGTTCTCCTGCATCTTTACTGTGGTCTAGCATCTCTATTTTCCCTACCATACCATCCATCACCAATTTCTGGAAACATGATCCCAAAAATCAAC
>VYZV01028611.1:1178-23282 GCA_013401275.1 Pandion haliaetus | reverse complement strand
GACTGAGCTGACCTGAAACCACGACAATATTCAAGAACTAGCATAACTTTAACAGTGGCACATATAGCTTTTTCTATTTGGTAGAAAAAGTATTCCTCATGTATTGGGTCACATTAGTAACTTTCTTACAAATACTTATACTGTACTGGAGAGAATTAACACAGATACGGCAATTTAAAAAAATGTGGGTAATCAGCCTTTTAAAGCCTTTCCTCCATAAGGAATAGCATGTGCAGGTTTTCCTTAGTTTAAAAAATCTGGCATCCCAGTTCACTTTCACTTAGAATAAGGGAAACTGCATGTAATCCAAGAGCACCACAAAATGCAGGAGTCTCCTGAGAGATCATAGAATCATGGAATCATTTAGGTTGGAAAAGAACTTTAAGATCATCGAGTCCAACCATCAACCATGCCCAATAAACAATGTCCTGAAGGACCTTGTTGACATGCTTTTTAAATACCTCCAGGGATGGCGACTCCACCACTTCCCTGGGCAGCCTGTTCCAATGTCTAACAACCCTTTCAGTAAAGACATTTTTACTAATACCCAATCTAAACCTCCCCTGCCACAACTTGAGGCCATTTCCTCTTGTCCTATCACTAGTTACTTGACAGAAGAGACCAGCACCCACCTCACTACAACCTCCTTTCAGGCAGTTGTAGAGAGCGATAAGGTCTCCCCTCAGCCTCCTTTTCTCCAGACTAAACAAGCCCGGTTCCCTCAGCTGCTCCTCATCAGACTTGTGCTCCAGGCCCTTCACCAGCTTCATTGCCCTTCTCTGGACACGCTCCAGCACCTCAATGTCTTTCCTGTAGTAAGGGGCCCAAAACTGAACACAGCACTCAAGGTGCGGCCTCACCAGTGCCGAGTACAGGGGACGATCACCTCCCTGCTCCTGCTGGCCACACTGTTTCTGATACAGGCCAGGATGCTGTTGGAACTTCTTGGTCAGATGACACAGTTTGCTTTAAATATAATGATTTGTCCAAGAAGAAGAGATAAAGGACTTGTATGAGAGATGCATTACATTCTAAGTGGCAAAACAACATGTTAGTGGTGAGTGGCTTTTTAAAGAAGAATTTTTATATGACCAGGAATAAATAGTACCTGGTCTTTTAACTGAATTTAACTTGCAGTTGGCTCCGGCAAGAGAGTAAGACTCTGGATCAACCTACAGCGAACAGCAAGGACCTACAGACAGAGCATGCAGTACAAATGAAGAAATTCTTAGCTTCTTATGGCAATCAAGTAATGCTAAAGGCCAAAGACTTCAGTAGGATACCCCTCTAAAAGGCCACAAGGGCTTCTGAATTCAAGTTAACTCTCGCTGTGATAATGCTAATGTCACACAGCTACTGAATATGCTCCAGTCTATGACTGCAATGGTTGAGACTTTTTTTGACAACTGTTCCTTCTTGATATCAGTGACAGTTTTATCTGGTACTAGTAATCAACAGTAACACACCCGCTCTGAACCTTTTTTCATTTCTGAAATGTATATTTGAGGGTGAATGGAGCAGTGACTTGTGAATATCTGAATTTTCCGTAGGAATTTTTAATGAGTTATATTACAAAAAGATAAACAGGGAAAAAACATACCAAAAGAACAAGGTTACTTGGTGAGCTTCTTTCTACTTAATCAAAAAAATCCCTTTCACAGAGACAGTTCTACTACAAAATCACTGTCAAATGCCATAAACAGAATAAATAATGCCTTGAAAGTGCACCCAAATCTCTCAATTACATTTCTTGCACACACATACTCTCACTCTCTGACGACAATGTATAAAATGCCATCTGTCTTCTGCTGCAGTGGGAAACAGTAGTTCTCTAATATTTATAATTTCGTAAGTATGTCAAGAACAATTAGGACTCTATTGTGCCCACAGAGAAAGCAAAAGAAATATTTTGAGAGACACAGTAGACACCATAAGAAATAAATCACTGCAATGGACAAGAAATATCTATTGCGTACTCAGTAAAAATGTCAGAGTGATCCTTTGCTGATTAGTTAGGCAAACCTACCTCACAACTGAATGTATGAGAATGCAGGAATGTCCAGTGTCTGGAATAAATTAAAAGCCAGAATTCTATATGGTCCATTTATTTTGCAGCTGCTATAGAAATAAAAGTCCTTAGCAAATTCCAGCACCAGGCTACCAAGTGGACAAGAGGATCTGAGATATGAGAGAAAATTGTCCATGAAAAATCAATGAGGTGAACTTAATGGTTTTTTACTAACAAAAAACATGACTTACACAACTAGAATTACCTTATCACAAATAGTCTTCAGGAACAACTTAGTTATAGCTTCAGAGGCAGACAATGGCAGTAGCATGTGATGCAAACTCGTCTAGTTATGAAAGTATAGCACTACTTCTAATAAAATTATAATAACAATACTTGTTGGGGACCCTGATGGTAAAATGAAAAAAATAGATTAGGTTGGATGGAGAAATGTGTTTTATTTTCTCCTGTTGGAAATTAATATGCTTCCTTTCATCTTAAAAACATAATTTTGACTCAATGTAATGTTTTAATTTATATTTCGGAACTGCTTAGTTTTCAGAAACTTGCAACAAAGAAGTAAATATATTAAAACTTTGCTCTGGGTTTGTGAATCTATTTATACAATAGCTTAACTGTTGGATTGCCCTGCCAGGCTCTGAGAATGTATATGCAATTCTTTCCTCAGCTTGAGGGACCGAACATACACCTTGAAGGAAATTGTTCTCACCCTTATGCAATATAATATTCTAAGCAATTGCTCTTAAGACAATCTTGTTGATCTTACTGTAATTTGAATGTGTCATAATATTTAAATTTGTGTAATAGATTCAAGTAATTATTCAGATAGAAAAAAACCAAACCACACTGCAAAAGACTTTGAAAAATCTCATATTTGATTTGAACTCCACTTCTTATGAACTGGCCCAAGTATTAGGCTATAAAGTTTGACTTTTTCTTGTTTTCTGGCTCAGTGCACTTTCACAGGTCATAGCAATTGGAACAGCACGAATAGAGGAAACTGATAGGGACCTTCCCTCTGTCCTCTCCTCACCCCATTATGTTCTGCCCCAGACATGCATATATGGCTGTGAGGAACTGGTAGCAATTAGTGTCCTTTTTCATGACTATTATGTTCTCTCTGTGTGTTTATAATTCATTACTTGCTAAGGGGTAAAATAAGAATTGTCTGTAAGCATGACAAAGTAGGAAAGGCAAAATGATGACCTAGATAAAGAGCATGTCAACCACTCGAACCTAAGAGCAAGGGCACCGGCTGTAAAGAAACTACTGCTTTGTTAATAGCTCATTTACTATTCTGTTTCAACAATGTTATTTTTTATATCACTCTGAATGTGCTCTGTCACAGACTACTAGTAAGGGTTTACACTTGGACCTGTCACGTTAGCCCTAGTGCTGAAGGGCGGACTAGAAGGGGAAGATTTAAGTGTGGTTCTGCGCTGTTTCAATTCAGCAAGATGCAAGTCACACCTGTCATTTCACAGGTGAACTTGAGAGGGACAGGCAAAAGTCCAGAGTACATCCAGCCGTGTAACCATGACAACTATACCCATTATTTTTGCTCAGGATTTTTCTTTTTCAGGGTATTTTTACTAAATGGGCTACTAAATGACAGAATTCCATATATACACAAATATTTGAGATCTGCCAGACATGACAGAATGAATGCGTTTCTCAGTAATATAGTTGATAGTTTACACAGACTATCAGAACAAGCAAAATGCATATCACAGACGTTTTTAATTAGGTAAGAAAATTTAATCTGTTTATATGCAAATGCAATCCTACATGCTATGACATCCAAAGATACACAGATGCACAGAATTACAAATGAAGTGACTTATTTGTGGTTAGGGCAAATGCAACATTACTAGCCTTCTCAGCACAGCAATATTAAAACACCTGCTGCATGAAGGGCGATGTAACCTAAAGGTCACCAGCAGCCTTACAATATGAGCAATTACAGGTTGCTTTTGTTATTAATTTTAAATGGGCTACCATGCTTCGTTCACACAGATTTTTAATTGCACACATACCATACCCCACAAAATTCCATGTGGGCCATAGGTCCTTGAAGCATTGCTACATCTGAATTGTTTCAAAACAACATGATAGTTGATTAGGGGAATCAAGCTGTTCAGAGTCTTAAAAGGGCACAGGAAAATGCTTAACACTTTGCAGTACTGCAGAAGAGCACCTACTGAGAAAGCTAACAATGATTGAACATTCCTTTTGACACAGGAAAAAAGAGTAAAACAGTCTGATCCTTAATGTTCTACATATGGTAAACCATCCCCAAAAGCTTGTATGCACTAGTGTAAGTATAGCTGCAAAAGTTAAAATGCTATTAAAAAAAAAAAGCAAGCCCTGGTTAGTATTTTACATTTTCAAATATGCATGCAATTTACACAGGGATTATTTTCTTTGGATATTTCTTCTGTAATTTCTTTTTTTTTCTGAAGAAGGAGAATACATTAAAACAAACTAATCTGAATGTGGAGCACAATATGCTTGAACATACACTATGCAGATTAAACTGAAAAATAGCCTAACTACACAATCAAAATTTATGAGGTAGATAACTCAAAATGATTTTTAAGAATGGTCCTGTTAGAAAGATAGTAACTCTAGAAATAAACATGCTTGTGAGGATATAACAGTTATAACTTTAATATCTTAAAGGTCTATTAATCATATTACTTCATTAATACTGAATAAATCCTAACATTTACCATTGTATACTCAGTTCTTTCTTATGAATAAATGCAAAGTCTTATTTAAAATTGTCGCCATCCTGAGTAACATTTTCCTCTTAATCACCTTTAACAGTTGCTAGAACAAAGAAATTATTTCATTATCTTCCTTATGTGAATACCTCAACATGCTACCACAGATATTCAGCTCTCAGGGATTGATTTCAAGCCTGAATGTCCGGGATGACCACATGTGTAAGTAGCATTACCTTTCAAAGGCATCAGTTCCTCAGTGAACCCACTCAGAAGCAGTTGTTTTTAAAGAGAATAGGAAAGACTGTAAGAGACATATCACGAGAAGTACAATGACAACTTAGATGAGAAAATTCAACTGTCACTGAAGGCCAGGTTGAAGGATAAATTACCTTTCAAAGGATAATTAAAACAGGCTTTGCCAAAATGAATGCCTGGCCTAACCACTTTGACTATGCTTTTTTATCATGGCTTATTCACAAGTAGTGTATGTTTTTGATGTTATGCCTTTCAAGTACAAAGAAATTCAAAAACTTGGCAATGGCATACAAATGTAAATGCATTCCATAAGAGGAACACAATGGGAAGTATAATCTTTTGATAAAGGCAATGCTTAGGGCAGCCAGAATAAGACAAAAGCACATGCAAAATTCCCGTGTTGTACAAACAAACATTCTGCACCTGTAGCGCTCAGCTCTGTGAGACATCACCACTGGCAGGAACATTAAAAGCTGTTGCTTAAGTGCCAGCTCTGTGCTGAGGCTCACTGCTGAAGAGAGAGAGTGAGGGATTCTGGAGGAGGAGGGGGGGATTTGCAGTTGCAGCGCAAGTCTTAGTCATTGCAGCAACTGCACCAACTTCACACTCTCGACTCTTCTTCACAGGAGTGCTGTTGGATCAAATTCCTGAGGACGGCTGAGCTGGTCTAGCAGACACCAAGCCAAGCATCCTCCCTGTTACCCACATGCTACACAGCAAATAGCGCAACACGGGGACAATTGTCCAAGGGCAGTCCAGTTTAAGAAGTTACCATGGACTCCGTAGTAGAGCGGAAGAATTTCCTCTACTTTGAGAGGAAATTTTGACAAATGTAGGAGCATTTAGCCAGTGTTGCCAGACTGTGAAAAAAATATCTGTTAATGACTAATATTTATTTGTGATTTTAGCACTTTAGTATGTAGGGATATCTAAAGGTAAATCTCATGTGAAAGACCAGATACATCCTACTTTCAGTCTTAGCAGCCACTTAGCCTTGTTTTAGTTTTGGGTCCCATGAGAAAAAAAACCTAGGACCTCTTCTCTCAAAAGACAGAAGTATGCTTTGGAAAGAACTAAAAACCCATGTCAGTTTAGAAGGGGGCAAGCCCCTATCACTACATCTGTGCTGCAGCCATTTTTCTGTTTGGGCTTTGGTTTGGTTTTTGTTTTCTGGTATAAGGCAGCATAAAAAGGATTTGTCATAAGGATTGCTGTATCAGTGGTTTTCACTGCAAGCACTAGATGTGCTTTTTCTTAACTACACCTGAAGAAGAAAAAATCATGAATAAATTTGAGAATCATTAGCTTTTTGGAAGAGCATAATGAGTGATTTTGGTAGAAATTATGAAAAGAATATATGAAAACTATTCTAGAAATTATCATCATCTTCTACAGTCATACCTACAATATAGTTTGGAGAAGAAAAAAAGAATGAAAAAAAAGGCAAATACATATATACATACTTCTATAATGCATATGTGTGTGTACCTGAAGATGATATTGAATGTTAAGATGTGTAAAACAAGGTAGTAGTTTCTAGTATGTTTAAAAGGAATAATTTTCACTGAGTGACAGCAAGACAAAAATGTTTGGTGTACATGTGTTTATCATTAGAGATTTTTTTCTGACCTTATTCAGCTATGGACAACCTCACACTTGCTTTGGCCTCAGCTGATTCAAGTCTGTACATTAATTTCCTCTACATGCAAAGTCCACTATTTTCTGTTACCCCAGCTCAGTAACAGTAGCCCTGGGGATTCTCAGCTCTGAGATGCACTTCTTGCATTTGAATGTGCATCACACATTGAAGTGGTTTGCATTCTACTAGTGGTGTGCAACTTGTAATTAAGAAATTCTAAATCCTGGAAACATCCATCAGTCATTCTACTCTGAAAAGCCATAGAATAATAAATTTTTATTAAAAAGTACAGTAACAATATAGGTGTAAAAGAAAACTCTGTAGGATAAAGCTGACTCTGTTAGTTCCTCTTTGAAGTAAATCCAGAAAAAGACCACTACTACCATACGAGTTAGATCACACCTTGTTACATTCCACCTCTATTTAGCCATTTTCAGCAGATACTTTCCCCAGTTGTAAAAGTTATAGAAGTCTAGTACAAATGAATGATTGTGATGGAAGACAGTGTTTTGTGAAATGACTAGAAGCAGTTGGTTGATTTAAAGGTGAGGTGGAAGCTTGCTGTTTCTAGGACATGGGCATTGTAAGGGTGTATCTTCTGTACCGGAGAAAAAAAATCCTATTATTAAGCAATGCTGTATTAGGGAAAAGTCATTTCATGTCCTACTTTAAGTCCACTTTAAAAAGCAATCCTAATGATGCCCTAAACATTCCTAGCAGTCATGAAACTTGAGTTAGTACAATTTACTAGAAACGCGCAGGTTACTATATGACAATGATATAACGCTACAGTAGCACACAAATAGCGAAAGATGGTAGCTGAAAGATAAGACACAGTAACTTGATGCAGCCCTATATGAATAAGCTGTGCAGGTTACTCCAACTACCAATGGGACCCTGTGTGCTCAAGTGATTATATCTGTGTAAATTAGTGTGCGGTGAAACAGAGAACTAAGTTGGAGCTGATTACCTGTCCCCTCTCAGCAAGTTATTAGACTAATCACCCACCAACATATTTCAAAAACACATTCCAAATGCATAAGTAGATCAGCCAGTCTCACATTGTTAATGGGGAACCAAACTGAGCAAAAGGCTTAGCAGCAATAGTAATAGCAATCAATGAACTTGCATTGGATTTTCTACCTAAAAGCAACGCCCTCAATTCATACCAGTGATAGGGACAGGAGTGAGAAATCCACTCACTTAACCTTCTATTTTCTTACCTAACATTCTTTTTTCAGTTACTTTCAATTACAGCCTCTACTAGTTTTGGACTGATGATTCCTGACTTTGCAAAGCCTAAAAGTCTCATAAGCAGAAGTGTTTAGTTTGGACAATAGAAACATAATTAGATTCATGAACATTTTCAGGCTTTCAGTAGAGATTTGAAGATTATCTCCAACATTCCCCTTGTGCTTGGCATCACTCTTGATATTTCTTTCATGATTAATTCCTCCTAACATCTTGAAATCTGCTGGTTCTCATCCCTACTGCATTGTCTGCATATATCACCTTAACTTAATCTTTGTTAAAATCCTTCTTCTGTAAACTTACAATGATGCATTGTGTGAGTTTTAACGTCAACCAACTTCCATGTTGCTGTCTATGAAAATTCAAATTAAAAAGTTAGCTGTAGGAGGAGAATGCAAGGAAATATTCTTGAACCTTGAAAACCAGTGAAAGCTAAATACTGATTATTTCCTTTCTTTCTAACTGCCTTCTTAAGGACTTTCTCCTATTTCTAGCTCTCTTCATGGCAGAATTTAAAAAAAACTACTACTGCTCAACATTACTAGTGCTCCCTTTAAACATTCCAGACAGGAGAACTGAATCTGTACTGCCCTCAAAACTCTTTATTTCTTTTCAGATTTAGTTTACTTTTTTTTCCTTTGGCTTTGAAAATCCTCTATTTAATATTTCTAGACTTCTTCTCAACCCCTTGTTCCTCAATTTTTCAAGCATTGACTTGCCTCTTGCTTTTTTGTTATAATTTCACCACTGTTGCAGCAGTCTTATCTCTATCATAAGCACTATGGGAAAACCTTAATTCTTTGGTCACCTTATTTTCTTTCTGATTATTTTCTGTCTCCTTTCAAAAAGAGCATTTAGGCATGTTCTGCTACATTATTCTCTTCCACTTCTATTCCTTCTCTATTTTAAACTCACATTGTATTAACTGCACAAAAATAGCATTCTAGAAGATCTGATTTTGTGTAAGAGCTACATAATCACAGAAAACTTTTTACTATCTTTTGTTAGTTTTAACTACAACTGTTAAAAAGAAGTGGAGTGCACACCACAAAGCTAAGTACACCAGGAATCTGAGCTGTGTAAAAGAAGTGTTTCAAAATTAACATAAAATATTCAGCAAAAAAGAATGTGGTAACGAATCTGGTAGATTAGAGAGACAATGTATATCCCTTGGTAGGGCTCTGCCTTGTGAGGAAAAAAAAAACGGGTTTTTTTAATACTCCTCAACATTAAGTGACTTGTATGATCAGGGAGAGTCACTTCACTTCCCTGAGCTTCTGTCTTCTCCCTGCCTCTGTCCTGTCTATACAGATTGTAATTCTTGGGATTGCTTCATGCCAGAGAAGGGATACTAATCTCTGAGTCTCCACATATTATTAAATACAGATATTAATAGTCTATAAAAGAACAGATGTTCTGATATTCAGATTGGAGTGACTCAAATTATTTATTATTTATTCATAATAAAATTAGCTTTTAATCCTTTTTAAAAATAGATAAATTCTGTTAAAGTGAAAATACAGTTGTAGAGAAGACAAAGAGATCTCCAATTGCAAGCTCTTCTCAATTTCCTAAATACTAAATGTTGATTAAAAAAAAAACGTTCCTTGATAGCTTTCCTTGCGAGAAACATGCTTTAGCCACTATCATAATGCTTAATAATTTAAATACATTCCAGATTAGGTATTAGAAGCATAAAAAGCACAGTTGTACAGGCAAAGCTTTACTTGCAAATGTAAAGAAGAAAACAGAGAAATTAATTTGAAAACAAACACAAGAACCTACCTTTGTCTATTTGGTGTGCACATTTGTAATCACAAAAGTATTCCTCTGCAGCACTTAAAATCGCAAAAATAACGCAGAAACTGTTTATAATAATCTAGGAGGTGACAAGCTGGAAGTTACCAGGTATTCTGGAATTTTCTCCTCTCGATTTTAATGTAACTGACCAAAGGAGCATCTATGACTGACAGGTAAAAGAAAGTTTTTTCCACAGTGGAATGAAATGGACCGATGCGAATTTCAGAAACAGCCTGCTTTGACATCAGCACTACTAATATTATTGGATACTTTTAAAAGAAAGCATTTAACGAATGCTGCCCCTCTCCAAGAGCAAGTGACATTCAGTGATATCATTGCAAAAAAAGAGAAAAAGAAAAAAAACAGCTCGGCTTAATATTTCATAAAAACGTTTCAAAAATCATAAAAGGAGAAGTTTCATACATGCCCGGAATAAACATTTGACTTGACACTGTTTGCAGACATGTAGCCTGGCATACTAAATATGCATTTAATTGAAAAAGAAATTATGATACGAGTTTATACAAACTGATAATGAACTTGTCCATAATAACAAACATACCCATGTTTGCTGCATCAACAGTTTGTGGTGTCTCTGCTGACAATTTCTGAAGGGCCTGTTCACCATCTGTCTTCTCTGGTGAGCTGTTATGTCGAGACTGCTGTTGGTCTTCATCTTCAGCAACAAATGAAATTACACCTAAAACAAATAGATACCAGGTGTTATATTAGCCAGGGCATTAGCTTTATAAAACAGACTGCCAGACACATAGGAGTATTTCCTCAGTTCAAAACTAATAAAACCTAAAGTAAAACTTCCACTCCAGGTGTCAGCCATCCAATTATAATTTATGGTAATAAAAAACAAGTCTTGAGTGAGTCCAAGAAAATTAACCATTTTTTCTCCCAAAAGTGTTTTTCTGCTTACCTGAACAGATCAGTAATAAGTGCCTGAAAAGATCAGTAATATGAAATACAAGCAAACCCACTTTTTAAAAATTACAAAATATGGCAGACAGTAAGAGTATCTTTCTCTCCAGCGCAATTTTCTTTGCATAGTCTTGATGGTTTCTGTTATGCTTTCACAGTGTCTCATTCTAGTGCTATAAGATAATAAATGCAATAGTTAAAATATTACTGTGAGACATTTTTGTATTGTATGTTAAGTTGTAAACAGGTATTTAAGGAAGATAAAATACATAGAGATTGTAAAACCAGGACTTTTAGATCAGCTGATTTCTATTTGATAATATAAAATCTAATTTTAAAAGTCTAGTATGTACATGGTTGCTTTAAATTACATTAATGTTATTCTGGAAGATTTGATAGACTGGCTTTAAATAAGCAGGTTTTGTTTCTTGCATTATGTGCCTCTGACTAAGAATTTTTGGAAATACTACATATAATTATTATTTTATCTAAATGACTGTCCCTCAGTATTTCCATACGTTCTGGAGAGTTTCAAAGCTGAAATAAATATAAGTTGCAAATTTAATTCTTGCCTCATGTACAATGAAAAACTAATTTGAGGAGGTGACTTATTATATATTATTATACAGTAAGAAATTTTCCCATTCGAGATCATTAAAATTTATGTGAAAAGGTCTCCCAAAGGGAACTCATGTAACTGTGTCTTATTGAGGGTTCGGGGAAATTATTCATACTGGAGCTTTTTTAATTTGAAATGGAGAATTAATATAATTTTATGAGAGTCCCAGAACAATCTGATTTCAAAATACCTACATTTAATGGCATTTTTTGTTTCTCCAGCTTTGAGTGGCATAGACGTGTGGTAACAGATCACATAGCAGACAGAACATGCTGTGCTCCCTGACTAGCTGAATTTAGCATCTTACTAGCAGGAACAGCAAAAGCTGAATAGCAACACTCACGTGGGACCTGGAAAACGGAGCAGCAGTGAGCGGGAGAGATGGCACCACACCGGTCACAACAACGGGCTCAGGAAGCCGCCATGACTTTAGCAGCCAGGAGCTGACCAAGTTCCTGTACACATACATACCTGTACGCACCCATCTCATTTACAGTTCTCGAGGCTTAACTTTCTTCCCTTAATCACAGCCTTCTGCAGAAGGCTGCATTCCTGCTTCTAAACATTCTAGCTGCATTTCATTTCAGGAAGGATCAATCTTAATAAAACGGCCTCACGGTTAGTTTTGATAATAGTATTATGCTAGAAGGATGTTACTCTTAAATGAAACAAGAAAAAAAGAGGCAAATAAAACATAACTAAAGTCAAATGCTACCAGGAAGTCTTGGAAAAGCAAAATTTGTTCATGATATGCTCAAAGGTAGCTACACCAGGTGGCAATTTCAAGATGAGAAACAATGACAAATTTTTTCTGCTAAGAAGGATTACATTAAATCATTACAGGGAAGCAAGGTTTATCATCTTCACATCTCTCAGAGACAGCAACTGGATAGCACAGGTATAAAACACCACAGCTGAAAACAAAACCAAGAAAATGGAAATAGGTATATACTTAAATCCAGAGAAAGGACCTATGTAATTTTAAATTAAAAACTATTAGAATCCCAGATTTCCTTCCCTCTGTTAAGAAAAATCTTTAAAAATACAAATAAAATAATAAAATAAAAACAATTGAAACAAAAACAAAAAAAAAACATTTTAAACAGAAAACTTTTACAAATTCCTAGAATTAATCACAGTACAGAAGCCAGAAATTGTGTCCAGATAAGCAGAAGAGTGATTGCAATTTCAGGAAATTATTGAATTTTTTTTTTAAAAACCTTCAAAGAGAAGGTAGATGTGCAAGTACAATAAAAAAATAAAATCATTAGGGAAAACTCATGGGAACAAAGTCTGAAGAAAAAGCTCAAGGAATATAAATGTTGATGTAAGAGGACATATCTGATGGCACTAATAGCTAATGGATCTTAGGATAAATACTAACTAATTAACCTGATTTTATGTCTCAATGTGTAATACTAGTATAATTTTAGTCTATTACATCACAATATTAGAGAGAAGCAAAGTGCAAGAAAACGACTTCATTAATTTTAAACACCATCCTAACCATCAACATACTTGAAAGACATCAACAATTATAATGAGTTAAAAACATGCAAAATTATAGCTTTAAAGTTAATTAAAAATACTTGACTAAATGCTGAAAATCACTACATTCATAAATTTTAAAGCCTCCTTACAGTAAAGAATATTTTGTTACACTTCATTTTAAAATTTAAGTAATTTTTCCTTATAGTCGTTGCTTCCAGTGACAATGGAGTGTTTCTTTATCAATTGTCTGTATTTCAGAATATTGTATTGTGCATATGTGCATGTGAGAGAAAGAGGGACAGACCACAAGTGTTCACAGTTTAAAAATTCTTATTTCATCAGTAAGTAGGGGGATGGTAAAGCAAAATAACTTTTTTAGGTCTGCATAAAACGTGCTCTCAAAAGCATCAAAATAATTGGCTGAAGAACTCTGGACAATTAATTTTTATTTGCGGCAAATCTTGGAACACTTGAAAAGTTCCAGAATCGTAAATTGCTAATGGTCAAGTATATTTCAGAGCTAGTGGAAGAAATATGGTAACTAAAACCTACTTGAATTGCTAAACCACTGTGCTAATAATCCAGCAATCATACAATCAAAAAAATCACTGAAGAATTACACTATAATTGCTGACACTCAATTCTCATTCTTTATGGAAAACAGATCTCAAACAAACAGAATTAATAACTATGAGGTTAAAATCTTGATCAATAAAGGTGACTGGATTGATGTAATGTATTCAGAACTCTGCAAGGCACTCAATTAAATCTGTCAAAGTATTTCAATAAAAAATAGACAGTTTTACTACAAATGGCATATATTTTTAAACTCAGTTTATCTGCCTAATCTTAAAATATTCATAAATTGTCTTTCATAATTTTCATAGGCACCAAAGTACCTACTACTGGCTCAAAGCTATTTAAATTATTTATTAGGGGAAAAAAAGAAAATCATTGCTGGCAAGAACTGCAAATAACAACAAAAAAAGTGTATTAATTTCAAGTCAAATACAGAATGCAGAATCCTTATGAGTGAGGACACTTAGTACGTAGTATGCTCTGTGTGACTTTAGTTTTTAAATTAAGGCAGAATATTTTCCTAGGAAGTATTCCTAAGAAGAATGCCTTCCTGGTTCGGGAGTGAATGGTGCAATCCAATGACCACTATTGGAGATTAAGAGAGCTGATAATGCATAAACATCTGAATTTATCAAATTATGGGCTACCAAAAAAATCTCATCAAAAGGTGTTTTGCAGGATGGGAAAAAGAGTTTTATACAATGAAGACAAATAAAAAGTAGCATTCTATGAAGTAATAAAAAATACATTGGAAAGGTGCAGAAACACTGCATCAAAAATAACATTTTTCATAAGGTTCTGCTGAACTTGGCTCCCATGTTATGAAAGGACTTTTGGTACAGGAATTTTATTCTTTCGGCTGTGAATGTACTTTCATCCTACAGAACCCACTGCTGCTTACACTGTCTTCAGCAAAGGCAGCAGGATCTTATGTCACCTCATTGATGCTGCAAAGCAACTGGTAAATGATAACTTGTTCCTGCATAACAGACCCCAACGTTTGGGGATTTTTCTTGCATCTAATTGCTCAGTTCTGTCTTCTGTGTCATACATCATGTAACAATGTAACTTGTCAAAATATCCTGGCTGACAATTTTTAAAGCATGCATTCAAAACCAAACAAGAACCTCATGTACATCACAGAGATACAATTCCCACCAATTCAACTGGCCACAGAATTATGCCACCATTACGTATTTTAGAAAATGCCACTCCTCTTCACAGCTGTCCTTTGGCATATATATAAAATACTAAACTTGCCAAAGCAACAAATACAAGTATTCCTAGAATTATACTGAAAATGAATAATTAAAAATTACATAAATTGTGGAGGTTTTCTTTTTGCTGATACACCATTGCTTTAAAAGGTTTCTTGGTCAAAACATCATTGCAAATTTTCTAGCTTTACTATCCAGTTTAAATATTTTATACAACTTCAGTCCACATATTAATACCAAAGCCTTGTTTTATATTGCTTCAAAGAAGATGCATCCCTTTAAAGGGGATGGCAGGCTGTTTTATTTCCCAATATAATAATTGCAAACCCACATGTTAGACTGACTCATTGGCTATACACTACAATACTCCATCCCTGAATCCAATTAAGAAAGCAAGAAATATTCAACTTTTTCCTTTCTTTATAATTTCAGTGGACTGTTTGAAAGATATGTATTGTACATGATTATTTTCTGGTTCAGAGAGATGATAAAAGCCCACAATATCCCAATATTTTTACTGGAAACAGGAACAGAAGGCTATGGGGCCATGGAATTCATCACACACATCTGAAAAGATACAGAAATGTTTGGCTTGTGGTTTAAATATACCAACATGATCTTAATAAGCATAGGTCTTGGGAGTAGGAGGAGGGTTTTTTATGTTTTCCTGTTTTTTTCTTGCCAATGAAATCAATCTGTAGTTGCTGCCTCATATAAGTTCCACAGGAGAGATAAGATAAATTAAAAAGTTGAGTGTAGTTTATGTAAGCTATAGCTTTGGCCAATTTTTCTGCTGGCAATTTTTCTACTGACAAAAAAAGATATTTACTGTAGGTTACAACAAAACTTTATAATTTCTGTTTTATATAGGAAAACCTCTGTGATGTTATATGTAAATTCTAAAGAGTTTCTGCAAATCCTACTACCTGTTGGTATACTGGGAGTAAATTAATTGCTCCCTGCATCAATGAAAAGGAAGCAGAATAAGCTTGAAGACTCACACATAGGAGAAATGAGCAAGTGGCAAATCCCTCTGTCAGCTATCATTCATACACAGGTTTGCAGCATTTAATAAAGAGGTGAATGGTTTAATTCTGTCTGTTCTTAATGTGACAATGAAACCATGATATGAAAGGGCACAGGATTATGCAACTCCAAATGCATGAGGATAGATGGAAAGAGTGTGCTGGGGACCACCTTGCCAGGCAGTGGCATGTACAAATAGAGCTGCCCCCCTTCAGTGAACTCCAGTGATCCCGCAGTGGAGGTATGCCAGAGCCATTAACAGTAATCAAGCAACCAGAAGAGCCTTCTAACTGTGTCTTTATTACAGATGAATTAGACTCAATTTGTTAGGGTGTCACAGTTGAAGAGGAAGTGCTTAAAGCAAAGGTATGCATAGGTGACGGAAATACAGCAATGGCTACGAGAAGCTACCGAGATGGTCTTCCTCCCACGTGTGATTTTATGATTGCATTGAAAATAGAGTGATCAGTAGATCAATTTGCAGAATTCCACCAAACAAAGAAATGGACAATATTTGTTTTAAAATCAGATTTCACACAAGTGTTGAATGTAAAATACTGTTAAACAAGTTTATTCAACTCATTTATAGGCCAGAATGTATTGGCATGATCTTCACCATCTCATTACAACTGTACTACAGCTGCAGTCTGACAAGCCATGGCATGTAACGTACTGCCCTTTTTTCCTCAATGTAAGCTTCAAAAGCTCCAAGTAGCATGGAAAAGTGTTGATTACTAAGTACAGATATAGTTAAAATGAAATGAAAGATGATACATAAAATTAGAAAGCTCCTTCCCAAAAGCTGGAAAATTTTTATGAAAGAAAGGACACTAACTATGACAGGTGTGTATTTTTTGCACAAGAAAGAGTCAAGCATTATGAGCTTTAGTCTGTTCTGGAAAAACTCTTGTCTATTCTGTAGAAAGCAGAAATAAAAGTTTGAGAAAAGATAAAGTAATATGTAGAAGATGCTTTATCAAACCTAAAGGAAATTGCTCTATTACTTGGAAAAAAGATTGCTAAAGAATTTTATCTGGTGCCAGAATCTTGTGTGAGATGTTTATTAGCTATTATTTCTCTGTTAAAGCTGTCATACAGCTACAAACCAGCCGAAGCATATAATATTAGCCCTCTACTGGAATGCTTCCAAATGGACTTTTAAAAAGAATTGGGCCCATTTTTAGCTTAGCAATCATAAAATAGCAAGAAGGAAAGCAAAAGAAGTATAATTTTGCAACTATATAATTTTGCAACGAAAGGACTTTGAATGTAAAGGAAAAATGCAGACCATTTCCTCAGTACAACAGTTTATATGGTAAAAGTCCTTTTATGAGAATTTATTTTAATATGACAAAACCAGTACTAGAACACCAAGCCTACAAAGTTTTACACTTACAAGTTAGAGAGTTCTGAACTTGAAATCATCCATCAGCACTATGACAGAGTCTTCAACTAGTTATCTAAATAGCTGTTCTTTTTTCCCCAAAGGCTAAAAATTTACTCACTCTACAGACAGATTTCGAGCTTTGCTTCTTATTTTCAGTCATTCAGCATGTTGGCCCTATGGATTATTTACTTCCATCTAAACAAATTCACCAAAATGAGTAAAGAGTACCTTTCTTTTTGGGTGATTAAACTATACTATAGCTGGAGTATCCTCAACCTAGAAAAGACTAAGATTCCTGAGTCCTAATTAATTCCCACTTGAATCACCTACATCTAATCTGTGAACCTCAAGCTTCAGGCTGGCTGCTGAAAAATCCTGAAAGGTCCAAAAACGCACATATCTCAGTGTTGGCATTAAAGTTTCCCAGGAGCTGAAAATTCTGCTTTGGGGAAACAAATACGACTTCCCAGCCTTGCACAGTATGAAGCAGACAGACTTCCATTCCCTTTGAAGCCACAAAGTAACCACTTCCTAACTGAGGTTACCACAAATTTCTGTGACATAACCAAAACTGTCCCTGCTCCAGAGAAAGAATGAACACGGCTTCCTAAGGTAGTGATTAACGCAAGCACTGAGGCAGGGGGCGGATGGCAGGTAACTGGGCCCTGTCTCTTTTCAAAGGATAACTTCAGCCTTCTATTGAGTTATTTTAAAGTGTAAAATAAATGAAATGTTTTCTGAAAAAAAGAGCGTGCGTGGCTTCCCAACCTTTGAACCAATAATTTTTCTGTTGGGTTAGACAGACTGACTGTTCCCTCTTTTTCTCACTCAGTGAACGTATAGTACTTCCAGACATAATGGAAACCATTGTAATAGAAGTTAGGGGAATGACAGAACATAGGAGGTGTCAATCTGAATGTGTCATCTCTGTCCCTTTAAGGCATGGCTTTTATCACCTTGTATTAATTTGCTGTATGAGAGATTCCTTGGAACATCTTCTACTGAAACTTCCAGTATATATAAAAGAATTGGGAATTTCCTAAGCCAGAAGAGACTATTCCTAAATTTTTAAAGCCTGAAAAAAAGGCATAAGTTAAAATAGAGTGCATCCTCTATATTTTCTGGCGAACTTTTTTGATGGTCACAAATATCATTGAAAGCTGACTCCTATTCATAGAAAGTGAATTTTGTCTCAGGGATAAAGATTTAGCAAGAAGGCACTGAAGTCTTCCTGTGGCACTAGGCCAAGCTCTGTTACAAGTATTAATCTCTTTTCACAAATCACCTGTGAATTGAGATGGCATTATTACTTACATTTTACACATCAGATACTAAAACCCAAATGGCCAAAAGAGCAAACTAGTTTGGCATCCTCAGGGACAAAACTTAATAGCTTTTTAATGTTGAGAAAACAGCTGTCGTTAATCTCAATTGCCTAAGAAAAGAGCAGAATCAAGGGTTTGGAGTAGGAACCCACAAAATCAAAACTATACTCTAACAATTTTGGATTAAGAAATTTGTTTAAGAAGTTGTTCAAATCTAGGTCTCCTAAGTGTTATTCAGTTACTTTAAAATGGTCTCTTCTGTTCCCATAATTCCCTCCCAAATACACTCTGCTGAGAGCTACTACAATAGCTACTCTACAAGGAAGAAAAAGACTGATTGTACAGCCTCATTCTCACAATCATGCTTTTCATGTTATGAGGTAAAGAATGAGGACCATGGAATTGTAGAATTCTTACTAAGCATTTGAAAATTATGAAATCTGAATTGTTAAAAAAATATTTGTTTAAAAAAATTCTTTTCAGGACAAAACATTAAATATGACATGCTGATGTTAGTTAAAAAAAGCAAGAGTCTTGCTATTGTAGCATAAGAATACCAGTAGAAACCTGGACTGATGTAAATTATTTGCAATTAATTTTAGATATTCCTAGCCTCTACCCATCTCAAAGAACGAATCGGGTTCACTACATTCTATGTATGTACTCTTGCCTTATGGTCAACAAATTGAACTTCAATCAAGGGAAAGAAGCCAATTTTGGTCTCTGCCTTTAAATCTTTGGTCCTAGTAATGCTAAGAGAACTACAGCTATTCAACAAGTTTTGGAAAATTACATTTAGAGCCAAGAACTTGGTGATAATTCAAAATCATTAATTCCTATTGAGTCATGGGACCAATTAAATGTATAAGTTGCACATATGCTGGCATTTTTGAAGGACCTGACCACATATTTAGCAGTAATATACCTTTACAAATAAAAATATGAGACAACTTAAAAAACAGTATCACCAGTAATTATAGCCTTACTTCCAGAAGAAAGGTTATGTTGAACAGAAGTGTAAGCATTAAATGCAAACAAATTTAATCTGCTAAGTTATAGGGGTTTTATATATTTTGGTTCTATATTGTACCTTGAAAGATTCCTCGTCTCCACGGAGATACACTCAAAGTGTAAGCGACTGTGTCATCTGGTTCTACAGTAATAACAGGTGCACCACCCACCATTGAAAGATCTGAAGATACCTGGTGAAGAGAATTCACAAAGAGGAAAAATCACCAAAAGCAAGTTACTGTTGCAAGAACATTATAGCCCAATATCCATTCTACTTGATTTGAAAAGTAGAATATAAAGTATGCTATTGGTAAGTCCTAACCTTTATGCACATGAAAAGAATACATACTGTAAGAGTAGTGCTGGCATATACAGATCATATCGATCACAAATTTTTAAGTAATTGCTCAACACAAATAAAAGTATCTCACTTAGCCCATGGAACTACTTACAAATGCATAGAGTTGCACAGTCGGGTCCTTAATATTTTACATACATTTTCTCTAGAAGTGTAACAAAAGGGTTTAACAGTAGTGATCCATCTAACTAGACAGAGCAAAGCAAAATCTGAAGTGTCATTTTAATATCAATTGCTGTACCTCAAGTGATATTAAACCATGCTTTTTGGTATGTCATATTTTGTAGATGGCATATATACAATGGCATACATAGTAACTATCTGAACAATGAAAAGACCAATACAATTTTCATATACTGAATTTTAGATTTTGCAAACTATAAAGCTGATTGCAGGAATATAGGTCGAGAACATTTTTTAATTGCATCTCTTCCCTTTGTCACTTGTATAAGTTTGCTACGAACAGACTCTATGATCAGCTGCTCATGGAAGAGGCATTCAAGTGTGAGGCATTACCAAGCACAGCTGATGATTAACTGCTGAAGTCACTGGTTGTGCAGAAAGCCAGCAGTTGGGATGCGGGAATGGTTCTGCTCACTCCTCTTCTGTTACCTCTGCCACGGGGTGGAGCAAACTGGTGCTGAGCGAATATTTTAAATTGAAACTGAAA
Organism: Pandion haliaetus; assembly: GCA_013401275.1. Classification (NCBI taxonomy): domain Eukaryota; kingdom Metazoa; phylum Chordata; class Aves; order Accipitriformes; family Pandionidae; genus Pandion; species Pandion haliaetus. Next base: position 2,966 of record VYZV01028611.1, on the reverse strand, counting down.
TTTTTGCAGTGGATATCTGACTACAGGTGATGATCTTCCACTGAGGAATGGAGTCCTTTTAAAAAACATTTTCAGGATATCATGTAGTACTGTAGTATGCTGTAATTTCTTATTACATTAAATAAGAAAATTGTCTCTGTGTTGTTTAGGTGAATTTTGAGTGAAAACACAAGTGAACTCAGAAAGGCTTGGGTTTTTTTTTTTTTCCAGCTCATTTATTCATTTCATTAATGACTACAGCTAGCCTGTCAAGTGGAGACTCAGATTCTACAAAGATCTCTTCTGCAACACTAAAAGTACTAGATGCATAGGTCATTTTCTTCCTCTCCAAAGCTACCTTTTTTTTTTAGCAAATATGTTTTCTTCATATTTTCTGTAGAAAAAAATAATTCTAACATCATCTTGTCCTCTATTACAGCCAGTCATTGTCTATAATGTTTCTCCTCTCTATGGTATTTATGTTAATATAATACTTTATTCAAGTGCTAGTACAATCTGGAAGTACAAGTTCGAGTTCAAGTGCTAGTACTTCTATTCCAAGTAACACAGTAAAAAAATGTAAGGTAACAATCTTCATCTTCCCCAATAAATCTGCATTTCAGGCTGGCTATTAGAAGTCCAACAACCAAAAAAGGATAGGAAAAGAGACTAATTGTCAAGAAAAAAATGGGCCAAAAAGAGAATAATTGAAAGCCTTGTTAATTGGCACTTGGAAAAAAATTTGAAAAAAAAAACCCATAGTCTTTAACTAGTAACAACAAAGAGAAAGCATAGGAAAGGAAGGGCTGTTACACACTGAAGATGGGGAAGTTTCATTTCATACAAGATAAACCATAAATTAGGCGTGATCCTACATTTATGGACTACTCCATTTTAGTTTACAATGAAGTTAGTAATATATACAGAAGTAAATAAGTACCTAAAAATAAGGCTAGAATAACAGAAAAGACAGCAAATTATTAGGGATAGAAAGAAGATTAAATAAATTGAGATTTTTTTTTAAGGAACAAGTAACATAGAGGCAGATGAAAAGTAGGATAAATGTGATTAATTTAAATTGGATAAAATGCAGGAAAGTAGGGTAATACAGTTTCTGTCAAAGACTGGACATATCAGACTAGTTTCTAACAAAAAATGTCAAAGTAAAAAGGAACACTACTGGCATAATTGACTATAAACATGAAACGGATATGGACTGCTGATGAATAAATATGGACTGGAAGTTTGATGATTTTCAGCCATTCAGGAGAACTTTTGGATACTTTTCCAAATGAGTAGTGAATTAACAGAAGCAAAATGATTTTAAAATGAAGTTGTTAACCTTAAGGAACTGATTGTGTAACGAAACAGGAAAAAGTTGAGTATAAACAATGAAGTCATGTTAGTACATACATGGCCACCGTTTCAGCATTTGAATCCAGGTGCCCATATCAAGAGACAGGAGGAAATTCTACCTTCCCTCTCCTGCATCAGACTGATAAGATTGCTGGGGTTTTTGCTTTGTTCTTTTCTTAGCGTTGGACATGGTTGACTTCCTAGGATAGTCTGGGATATTTACTTAACAAACACACTGCTGTTTCAGTGTTCAAAGACACTGGTGATCTCTAACTCTCCCGCACTTTTCCAAAAAAAACATTACAGTTATCATCCTTTTTTGCAGGTCCCATATTTTGTTGTAGAGCCGAGAAAGATTTTGTCTTTCGTGGTGTAAATCACACAGATTAGATGTTCTGTGAGTCTATCCAAACTAGATATTTACTACATGAATGCCTGCAATTCTAGAGGGTG
>VYZV01028605.1:1051-26053 GCA_013401275.1 Pandion haliaetus | reverse complement strand
TAAAGGTCTTTTCCAACCTAAATTATTCTATCATTTCTATAACACTGTGCAGGCAGAGAAATACGAAGAGTTCATTGTACCAAACTGGTTATTTTCCTATCCCTAGTGGAGAAGAGAGGCTCAGACATATGCTATAATGTGCAATATGTGCTATAAAAATAATGCTTATACCTTTTATTGTGCATTGTCCTGCAAGATAAAACACTGAGTTGGAAAATATAGTCTTTGCGCAGTAATTTCTCTTACATACCAAGGCAAAGAGAGAATGAAGCCAAGGGTTTTACCGGGTGGTGGATGCTGTCGGTTGCTTGAAACAGTGGCAAAGCCGTATATAGAAACAAGATCCTGGAGATTATCACAGTAGCAGTTTGCACTTTAACTACAGCAAATAACTTGAGTGCTTTTTGGTTGTGCTAAACCCATAGGCATGTGTGTACTTGTGGCCAGTCAGAGAACTGCAGAAAATCAGGGGTAGAAAGGACCTTGGTAGCCTTTGAGCCTGACAATTCACCAGCTATTTTAACTCAAGGACTATCTGGACTTCTTTAAAAAAATATAGATACTATCTTGATCAGCTTTGCTACAGTTGTTTAAGTCAAGCAAATATTAGGCTAAACTACAAATATTTAAGTATTGCTATTTATTTGCATGCAGATGTGTATGTGCAATTGCTTTTACCTGCATTGACTAACTTTGGACTTGAAGGATTTCTGTGTTGATAGTCTTTGTTTACTTATAGTCTTACTTCTCTTTTCTGTTCTCCTCTATCTTTGTTTCTGCTCTTTTAGGAGTAGAGAAAGAAGGAAGAGATGGACTGGGTAAAAAAAAAAAAAAAAAAAAGGGAGGGAGAAAAAAAGGAGAAGGAACCTATGCCCAATCTAGTGACTGCATAAAAAAGAAAAATCCAGTTCAACCAAATCCTCAGTGTGTCCAATGTTTAACATTCCTTTTAGAAACAAAAAGCAGTTTTGACTTTCAGGAAATTTGAACTTGGGTGTACTGAAACTTTGAAAAAAATTCTGTTAAGCATAACCTTTTTGTCAGAAACACCCTCTACTGAAAAGTTCTCAAATGAAAAATAATGGAATGGTGAAGGATTCACCTGCTGCTTCCCCAGCATCACATGCTGCACAGAGGTTCCCCAGTCCATGCATTGATCACAGGTACTCTGGTTTAGCAATTCAGATCATTGCTGCTCCTCAAGCCCTCTGGACACACAGTTACAGATCTTGCATTAATTAAAAAAGTGGCCTATTTACTTTCTCCAGAAGTCCTGTCACTGCGCAAATGCAGCCTGAGGAATATTTCTTTTCCTCTCCCAGCAAAGATTGCATAAGGATTGCTAGCACGTGGATCCATTGCGTGGTGTGCGGCAGCCAAATAAGCATGGATTTAAGAGTCCCTCAGCACTCATTCACACGCCAGACCGTAACCGCTCTGATTTTCCCCTTTCAGCAGCTGCAATACCCAGGCACAATGGGGTGAGTTAAGGTTAAGGATGTCGTTTCAGCTTTAACTTGGCATGTCCTAGCTTTGATGGCCCCAAGCCAAATCCTTAACATTATTTTTATGTCATTTTTCTTCTTTGTTTTATGTTTGCATACATTTAAAAACAGAGCAGGGGTTACTTATGTCACAGCTGTGCATACTTTCTAAGGCCAGTGGATAAATACAGCCTTTATATTCCATGAGGAAATTTTTTGTCGGACCCAAACTACAAGTTGGTTGAGAGTTTGGTTGGTGGATGAGATTGGCAGCTGGTGCAAAGAGCTGTGTCTCCCTTGATTTTGATGGAATTGGGCTGATTTATCTCTGCTGAGGTTCTGGCCCACTGTTCTTCTCTAAGCTTGGAACTTTTTCTGGCTACTTCACATATATTTTTGTTTGTATAGAATTATCTGTCTCTTCCCACCCATTTCCTACTTCCTGTCTTTCCAGATTTAGGGTTTAATTTTGCACAGACTAAACCTATTTATCTGATTTTTTTCTAAAGAAAAATATTTATTTATTTTTAAGCCAAACAAGGACTGTGTTTTGTGTTGGTACTCAAGTGGCTTGGTTGAAGTCTTGGCTGAGTGAAGTTTTTCAGTTTGTTTACTGGAGTATTCTCCAGCAACTTGACTAATTCTTCCTTTTCTGATCAGGATTAATGATGTGCTAAAAGGTGTTTTAGTCTATTTTTCTGGTATTGAAGCATTGAGCCAATATCCATAGTATGAAGTGTCAAAGTACAAAAATGCTTTAGGAGAACATTTCAAACAAATTTCTTGGCCAAATAGTAGAGACAAGTATTGTTTTGTTTTCTCTGGAATTTTTTGTTTGTTTGTTTTCTTTGTAACAGAATGGAGATTTTTAGGATTAATACCTATTTTTTTTCCCCCAGTTTTCTTGTTTTTATCCTGGGTAAAAGTTTCAACTCTTTGTTTTCCTTATAATCAGAAAGTCATTGAAAATCTGGAAGCCATTTTTTCTTCCAAAACAACCTGGGATTTTAGTGGAGGAAGGTCACAGGGACCCAACAACTATAACTTTAATAATATACATGAAGTTGTAATGGTAAAAATAAATGATAGCGATGCTAGTTGAGACTAGTGCATTGTGTACCTAGATCAAAATTCAGAGAGATCAGTGGAACGTTTTCCACTGACCTTAATAAGCTTTGGGTCAAGCCTTAGACTCGTAAGATAAAATTTATTTCTTTGGCATCCCTCTATACACTGTGAAGCCATCTCATAAACTTAGAAGCTCAGCAACAGCACATTTCCCCCCGCCCTCTATTGCGACTTGCTCTGGTTTTCTGTGGATCCCTCTGGAGCAGCAGAAGGTTTGAATGTGATGCTTATTTAAAGATGCACAGCGCAAGTTCCACCCCAGAGCTCCTATGTGTGGTTCCTCTCCTCCGGGGCTGGAGGGAGATGAAACTTTCATGGCTCTTTGACCCTTGAGTGCAGCTAGCTGCAGAAGTGGATTTTTTTAATGCAGTCACGCTATCCCTGCCATGCACAGACTTTCCAGTTGAGCACTAATGCTCAACCTGAAGACGTAATTGTGGCATTTATGATCAATGTAATACTGATTTGACTCTCCTGGCAGGTGGATTTCAAAACTGTTCTTTGTGTCGGTGCTAGTACAGCAGTTGCTGAGTTCCTAGGGGAAAAAAATCTTGCTTACTGGGTTCTTTAGAAATCTGTATTCTTATTAAAAATATATATTCTATATTTCTGAGAGTAAGAAAGGGAGGAAGAGAGTACAAAGCAGCAAGAAGGAGAAAAGTCCTATTCTGAGCACTGGGAGGGTTTATTCCTTTTGGATGTTTTGTTTACAGCGAATTCTCCCGGAGCCAGGAGCACAGAGCTGCGGGAAGCATGCAGTCCTGCCTGCGTGCTGCTATCCACATTATGTGGGACTGTTAATGCCCAAACTGGTACTTTTCTGAGTAGAGGGGGTATATGAGGTAAAGCTTCAAGGGGCAGTTTCCTGTTTTGTTGGAAACAGGCAGAAAGACAATTCTGTGTACTGTCAAGCTGTATGCCTGCCCTGCCCCATTGCCCGAGCAGCTACATCTTGCTCAAACATGAACGGGGGCTGAGGGGCCGAAGCCTCCCCAGGAGCCGGCGAAGCATGGTGGGGCCGGAGGGGCCGACGACTGCAAGTCAGCCTTGCCTTGTCCAGTTAAGCCCATTCTGTTTTCATGGCCCTGGAGGGTGTTGGCAGTTAAAATGTTTGCATTCCCCTTGCAAGCTGTGCCCTGTGGAAGGGCAGTAAGCCGGCAGGGTGGGTGTGCTGGTTATCTATTGATGTGCAAGAGCAGTCAACTCCTGCTGCCTTGTTTCTCCAGTGCACCCAGGCCTTTGTGAGCCGACCAGCAGTTAGGACAATAGCTTTTTCTTCACATGCTTTAGTAAAATGCACCAAAACTTAACATACCATTTTGAGTGCTGAACTGTGTGCTGAGCTCCACAGGTTTCGTGTGGTGTGAAACTCTTTATTCTGGGGGATCCTAAACTGAGGCTCATGCTCACTCTGGCAAGCAGACTGAAACATCATTGCTTTTTAATATGTGCATTTGTCATATGTGGTGCTCATATTCGACACCCAGTAATTTCTGTCTTGTGTAACAGCCACGGCTTTCATTGTCCTGACCCACCAAATTGCTTCAGAGGTGTGCGAGAGTTGGGCATAGATTCTTGTCATTTCTACACATACATGCATATTCATGCCTGTCCTTGTAGGTTAATTCTTACCTCTTGTGCACCCACTTCTGCAGATACTTCAGTATCTTTCAGCAGTGATCACAAGTTGTGCGTGGATCTGTGTGTCGCACTTGCAATGAAAAACGAGGAGTCAGAGTGGGTAAAAGCAAAACAATAAAAAATTAGCATCATGAAACCTTTACAAGTTTTGCACTTTTATTTCAAGGAGTTGAAGCTGCAATTCTTCCCAATGGAAGCATTCAATAGTGTCAACAATTTTCCAAAAAATGAAAAGGCTGTGTTTGGAAAAGCATTTTCCCCATAAGAAAACTGTTTAATCTGAAGAATAATTTTAGCCATCTCTAGTATGATATGAGTTTCACTCTGCAACAAACTATAGTAACCTGAGTATACTGGGAACTGAAAATTATTATTCTTTCTTCTCTGAGAATACTGTATGTTTATTGAAAAATAAACAGAAATCTGTTATACAGGCAACAAGGACAGTATTTTTGTGCAACCGTGCAGTAGGGATGTTTACACCTACCTTGCAGGATGCAAATTGTTAGTGGGTTTGGGTTTGGGGTTTTTGTTTTTTGTTTGTTTGGTTTGGTTTTTTTTTAGCCTTGCACTTCAGCCTGAATAAAAAAAGCCGTAGGTGATGTGAGAGTGCTGCTTTTGAATAGTGGGATCCAGTACCAAAATTTGTGTCATTGCATCCTAATTTAGGAGGTGACTTTCACTGTTATAACTGACTGACTTTTTCTATGGCACATGGTTTTTGGGGGTGGGAAAGAGTATGTTACAGACATCGTCTGGTGGAATTATTGCTTCTCTTGGGCAAAAGAAATTCACCGTAATTTACTGACTCCCACAGCAATTCTTTTTCTGAAACAGCCACATTTGTGATGGACACAATTTTACCTGGTAGTAGAAATTGAAACTATATCCAAAAGCTTGAAGCTATAACTGTGAAAGGAAGACTAAAAGCATGAATTACTTGGCTTAAACTAATACTCTTTAGCAGAGAACAGTCATGGAGTTGCATTTTCTTTGGGATAGACAAGTTTTACTCGGGTAGCTTATGGAGCAAAGGTGTTTGTGGTAGATGGCTACACAGGAATAAATCCTGTCCTCAAGTGAACTAAAAAGTACCATCCAAAATCAATCTCCAGTGTAATTTTTAACTTGAGGAAGCAGGACCAGGGTCACACTGTAGATACTTCAAACAGGGTAATTTCAAATGTAAATTGTTTTAGTTGCAGTTCTTAGACTTAAGTCCAAGCCTGAACAAATGCTGGGAAAGAATAATACGAATATTCCTACACATGAAGAAGTATTATTCTCTTCAATGGTAGTAAACAGATAGTATACTTAGAGTGGCAATAAATTTTAAAATAATTTTTTTGTAGTGGTTTAAAGTACCAATCATATGCTAAACTAGTCAAGTCAACTCTTTTTCACAGAATGAAATCTGGTCAGATTTATGGCTATGGAGGGAATATTTGACTTGATGATTGAGTAAATAGCACCAGCAAACTTGCTGTAATTGTAGTCCTGATCAAAACCTCAAAATTTTCCAAGAAGGGAGGCAGTTGGACTCACCCAGAGCTCCATCCATTTCTATCAGTGACTGAAATGTATCAGTCAGAAGTTCAGTNCTTTTTTTTTTTTTTTTTTTTTTTGACTAACAATAAAGTCATTCAGCTGAAGTGGAGACAAGTCATATCTGATACCATATTTTTATATACTTTTTGCTTATTATAATTTATTTTCTTCAGATTGATATTGCACAGGGAAATATTATGCATTGTTCTGAAATTAAATTTGAATCTGTATCGAGGCAATTTAATCCCACTTCGAGTTGGTGGATAAAGGAGCAAGCGTAACCTTTGATAATTCCCTTGCTCATAGTTGGCTTTTTCTCATGCACAAAAATTTAAACCAAAATCACTTTCTCTAATGAGAGACTATAAATTACTACTTTAATGAGACACATGAAGTTTGAAGAGTTGAATTCCCATGTTCCTCTCATCTGTCAGCCTGGGTACCTCAAGGGATGGGGAAAGATCCATAGTGCTGAATTTCTGTGTTATAACATCGCTCAGTATTAACATGATTATTACAATATCATTAAGTCCCAGAGGAGAATCTGAACTTCAGTATGCTGAGTATTGTTTCCATCTAATGTGAGAGTCTTAAAGTGCTTAGCATTGAAACAAAAATTGGGAGGGGAACTTGGATCTACCCAAAACAAAAAAGCAATGTGGTGACGTAGTTTCTCACAGTTCCTCCTACGCTGTTCCTACAAGTGCACTGCTTTGTCTTTCAGGAACTTATTTTTCATATAGATACTGACATCTGCATTCTCTCTTGCAAAAAAAATACTATTTGGAAAGGATTACTTATTTCCTTACATAACTAGCAGGTTGTAATGTGGTACAAAGAAGCAAGGATCAAGAAACCAAAAGTGATCATTGTGAAGTCAGTTCTACCGATCTTCTGTAGCACGGACTGCAGTATCTCCACAAGTTGAATCCTTTCTGCTCAGGGCCAAATCTTGGGGTATCAGGAGTCCTGTTTTAATTTACATTCACAGGAGTGGAGGAGAATCCAGCACAGCCTTTGGTCAGTTATCCTCGTGGTTAAGTGTCCATAATACCAAAACCAGCTCTGCTTTTTCCATTGGTGTGTTTAGTGTGTGCTTCTAGGTGTTGGCAGGTCTGGTGCATGGTCCCCAAGAGTGGCAAATGCTTTGTGCCCTTGTGTAAGGGAGGCACACTCCCTTACACATACTGGTGGGGAGCAATCTACTCTGTGCGTCCTTAGGCTACATGTCATGGCTGTTAACTTCTGCCTCTTGTGGGGTCACTACGAGTTTCTCTTTTCTTGACCTCACCCTGCAGCATGCGCATGAAATATCTGGAGGGAAGGACTGTTTGTATCATCACCGCTGTGCTGATAGCGCAATGCTCCTCCATGGTTCACTTAGTTTGTCAGGGGATCGCCTTTAGCTGCACAACTGTCCAGGGGAGTCCTTCCTTCAGAGGTTTTTGGAAGTTAGCTCAGACAGGTCCTGGCCAGGGAAAACACAGAGTCTGTGGGTGGTGGCATGTGGCCACACTATGGTTAGCACTAGTGAGACATGTACAGCGTTTGAATAAAAGGTCATTCTCGGGGGGGAATCTTTGAAGAGGGACTGTATAGCACTTCTGGCCAAAGAGGCTTATGCATCTATAAGGAACCACTATTTATGCACAATTATATATTCATGTATACATTTGTATACTAAATACATAGCACTCAAATGCTGTACTGCCTAACCCAATGTATTCTTTGCTGATGTTCTTAAATTGTAAGTAATGTAATAAGACTGTGGAGTATGATTGCTAGGTTATTCTTTCTTGAAGAAAGGCAGTTTGTTTCATTTGTTCTCCATAAACTGTCCGGTTGCTGTTATGATAGCAATACAATTTAAGGTATCAGCATATTTATAAACTAGCGTGTGTTCTAGTGTACTGTTTCTGGTTGGAGTCAAATCTATTACTGGTCCTTTGCCTCTGCCAAGAGCAACCCAAAGCAGAGCTGTCTCAGCAGACTTTATGTATGTGTCTTCTTTTCAGAAGGTGTGTTCTTTACGATGTGGACTTCCATTTGTGATGTATTTATACAGCACTTAGCATCATGAAAATCCTGATCTGATTGATTTCTAGCACTTGGGTGAAAGAAATGTTACGCCATAACAATCATTGTCCCTTGTTGCCTTTCAGAGACTTCAAAATTTAAGCAGACTACATTCTTAAAAGAGGGCTAATTAAGTAGAGTTGTTCTGCACAGAGAACCAGTGTTTCTCAAATGCTTTCAAAACCATAAAACAATCTGAGTAGCCAACAAAAAAGTACGTTAACAATGGCCAAATCAAACAGTGATTCAGAATTTGAATTAAAGGTCATAAAAACCCTGTATGCATTAATCATGGAGCTCTGGTATGAATATTAATAGCAGCTGAGAGCTGTTGAATAGATGTTTTAGCTTAATTTTAAGCATTAATTAAACATTTATTAAAACTTAACTCAAGTATTTCATAGCTAAAAAGCTATAATAAGGGCTAGGCTGGACGAAAGTGTGGGCTGCTAGTGCCTGTTCTTTTCAGTTAGATGTATCACTAGTAGGACTCAGATTGGTGTGAAAATAAAATTTAGGAAACCATATCTGCAGTATCTCGAAGAGCTATATATCTTGCGGTAAGGCCCTTGACATACCAGACTTTAAGATACTTGTGAGAAAGTTAAATTTTCAAACTACTACTACTACTACACTTACCAAAATTATTTCTGCGCTACAGTTATATCTGGACATTTTCTTTCTGCCCTAACCTAGCTCTCAAGAAATTCTTTGTGGACATCTCTGGGGCATGAGATAAATGGTAGCTGCTCAGAATGCATGGCTTAATGGCTAACTTGGTTCTCGCCTTTAAATCTGTGAAAAATCCACAAGAAATATCAAAAAATGTGAGTAAAACATGTTATGCATGCATGTCAAACAAGTGTTGTTTACATGTATGAATCTGTTGAAAATATAATTTTAACTGCTTTTGCAGACACTGAACATTTTTATCTCTGTAGAAATATAAGCCTAAACTCTTCTTTACTTGGCACATTAGTGTTTCTACATAATTTCTTTTTACTTCTGTTCATTGTTATTACAAATAATTTTGCTTGATCTTGATATTATTGTTTAATGTTGACATATCGGAAAGAGGGACAATAGCTAGTTAGATAAACTTGGAGAATAGATGGAAATGACCCATGAAGTTAACGAAAATGAACCTGTGGAAACAAAGCTGTGTTTTAAGTGACTGATAGAAAATACTGCTAAAGGGGCTGGGAGTCCTGTAGTGCTTCTCAATGCATCTCTGAATTGCTAGACCAGTACAGACATCCAGATATCTGTATTTGTAATACCTAAGAAAATGGGTTTCCAATTTTGAATGGAGTCTCTGGTTATTTGCCTAATTAAAGCAATGGATATATTAATGTTAAGTGGGAAGGAATGGTACATGTCAGCAGGCAGGCAGCAAATTCCCTTTTCTAGTAATTGCACTTGTTGAGGATAATGGTCAGATGAAATTACCTAATATTCTTTTTTTTTCCTGAATTCCTGTACTCTTCACTGACACATTGTAGGGTTCTTTCAAGTAGTGTTTCCTAATGAACTGAAAGTGCAAAGCGTGCAAGTGATTCTTAGTTGACCTTGTTGGCCTGAATTCACATTAGTCGGAAAGATTGTAGAGGTCAGTCCTCTGTTTCATTTCAGGAAATGCTCAATAACAGTTTTAGTAATTCACTGCTGTGAAAAGATGATTTAGTGTTTCTGATAAAAACACCTTGTCCTTAAAAGGCATTGGATGCCTTTTTTTGGACAGTATGTGATTCCAGGGCTCAAAAGCTTGCTTTAGGAAACTAGGGATTTTTAAATGAGAGATTACACACCCAAAAGGCCTTATGCATCTTGAAAATCTCAGATAAAACATCTGCCAGCATATGTATATAGCCAGGAGAAAATGTGTGTTGTTTTGCCTAGCTTGCACATAAGCCTGAACCACGGCCAGTGGAGAACTTGGAGAGGAGATGTTTGCAGAATGAACTATGGACCGGATGATGGGAGCAGGAGATACTGAGTAGCAAGACAGTCTTCCTTCATCGTTTGATGCTATATTGACAGCACATCATACTATTGCTCAGGAGAGATCTGAGGGCTGGAGTTACCTTGGAAATCTGTAAAATCAAAATTCTCCTTCTGGATTGCAAAAAGGTCTTTACAAATGTTGGAGACGTAGTACAGTGTACTGGCTAAATTCTAGAAGACATAAACTTTGTTTGTACCATGACTCCTTTGTGCAATTTCCAATGGATACGATAAACTTGTTCTGTTTTACTGTACCTGAGGAGCTGCTGTGCTTGACCTTTGTGGCGACTACATTTTGATAGCAGACAAAGTGCTAAATGTGTTCCACTGGGGTCCTTCTGGATAAAAATTCCATGCAAATTTATTCTTTACATTAGATTTATTTATACCATAGCTGATATAATAGTAGAGGAGAAGTAGATCCTCAGGAGGTGTAAATTAGTGAATGCCCATTTCTGTCTGCCAAGAATCTGTCCAGGGTGTCTTCAGTCATACTGTTCAAGTTGTCATCAGACAGAGGCATATCTCCATCTTCTAAGGTCTCCTTGTCAAATACTCAGCTCTTCATTTAAACCATTTTCTGAGTCCAGAAGAGGTTTTCTTTGCTGGCCTAAGAGAAGGTTACCTTTAAAATTGCTCATTCTTCTCTGTCTGTCCTTGCATGTTGTTCCTATCCCCTGTGCTACTGCAGTGTGCTATTCTGTCAAGCACACAGCATGTTCTGTTGCGTGGAGGCTGAGGTATCCTTGTGTTAGGAGCCAGACAGCCTGGCAACATCCTACAGCAAAGCTGGTTGTCATACTCACAGGACAGAAATAGGAGGAATCAGCATTGTCAAGGGAAGTGCTGGCTGTCTTGAACTTCCCTGACTGTCTAGTGCAGATCTCCAGTCCTGCAGGTGAGCCTGAAAAACGTGCAGTCCCCTAAAATCCTTTAGAGAGTGTTTTATTGATAGGCTGCTTGTTTACACTATTTGAATGACTTGATGCATATAAAAGCCTGCAAGAACTGAAAGGTCATGTAGGCTGCAAAACTGAGCGTCTGAAACTTGTGAAGAGTTCTCTATCTGCATAAACAGGCAGAACTGGTTTGGAAAAATTTCAGTAAAAATATTAATATCTTCATGGACAGGAATAATCTGGATTATTCCAAATTTCTCATGAGAAAGGCTCTGTTTTTTATAGATATTCTTTTATCCAATGACAAAGAATTCTAAATTATATAATAGCTGAAATTAAGCTAAATTTAGATAAAGAAATATCAAGTAAAAGTGATCTAAAGGAAAACAGGATATCTTTAAAGTTTAAAAGGAGAGCATTCCACTTTACCCAAACTGTTTTTTCTCCCTTTCCTCACTAGCTTTTTGCTCCATACGAACTTTCTGCAATTTCAACTTTTTTTGTCTGGTTTGGGCATGGGGGTGGGAGGGGAGGGAGAATCTTCAAAATCCTGAAAATCTTTTCTGCCCAGAGCTAACAGCAAGAGAGAAATCACTCTAGGTTACTGAGAGGAGGCGGATATGGCATGCCCACTGCCAGAAGTACTCCAGAAAGTCTAGTCTACCTCTACATCAATACAAAAGGAATTAACTTCCCTCTTACCCCTGATGCTGGTTCGTGGTCCGTATTTCTCAAGACTGCTATTTTATTTGCATTTTAGCTAGATGAAGTACCATTACAATTAGTTCTTAAGGCTTCCCGTGGAAGTTCCTTCAATCTGAGGTCAGAAAAGCTTTGCTCTGCTGAAAAGTTTCTGGGGAAAGGGGAGCCAGCAAAGCAGGGAGCTTGTTAGCAGAGTTGGTCTGTGCTTTGGATTGATATTGTTTTCTCTAATGGCTTGATCATAACAGTTGCACTCTAATTTTTGTACAGGGTTGTGCACATTTCAGGCAATGTAAATATATACATTGGCATGCTTATTAGCTCTGCTGTTTAAGTTATGGATATTTGATAGTGTATAATAAAATCAAGTGGTCCTGTATACCATTTGTCATGCTGAGCTTGGACTCATCTCTTTGTACTCCCACTCCACCCTTTCCAACTTCATTATATTCCAAATGCTCCCTCTTGCTTGGAGCAAAATCAATCCTCGTTTTGCATCGGGTGGAAGAGGAGAAATGCGTGCGGGGATTTTTCTCAATGCACAGAGCTGCATGCAGACTTAATACTCGCTTAAACGATAAGCGTGGGGCTTCCCTGAGCGGGGGGAACGTTGTAAGACAGCTGAGGTCATGGTCACAGCCTCAGCCTCCATGTATTCAACTGCAGAAAGAAGTGGAAATATGAGAGGGCCCATTCCACTTACCAGGAAAGAATACTGCTGTGAATGCTGCTTCCCTGAGCTGCCATACACTGCAGGCAAAATAGTAAGTCCCTGCAGCTCTGAGAAGTGATTTTTGTTTAATTGTCCCTTCATTTCAAAACACTGTTTTACCCCCAGTAGCCCAGTCTGTGTTGCCCTTTTTGAGGGACTGGTTCATGTCACTGGCTAAAGGCATCAGGCCTGTGCTGGAGTGGTGGTAGAGGATGTATTTTTCTAACTGAGGATGAAGGTCGCTAGGTGAGGTTTAGGGGATGGTATTTATACCCACAGGACCTCAGAGGGGTTAAAAAATGTGGCTTTCTAATTCCACTAGGAGTTAGGTGCTAATTTACCTGTATAACTTGCTAAGGTGAGGTGCCAATGGTGAAGCAGAGATAGGAGAAGCCCAGTATAAATGTCAGAGGGCTGCATGGTCCCCAGACTGTACCCTGTCTTGTGGGAGTGCATGTTCCACACCTTATGCCAATCAGAAGGGAAAAATGCCCCAGAGACCTTCTCCCTGCCATGGTACTCCCGGTTTGGATAGGTTATTGGGGTGTTACATTGTTCTCAGGGGTGTCCTTGGCCCTCGCCCCCTTCTCTTCCCATGAAGACCAATGGCTCAGGCAAACCCTCAGAGTTTTTCTGTGAAGCTCTTGAAATTATCCAGCATTGCCAAAAGAAAGGATTTGCTGACAGTCAGAATCCTATTGGCAAACCTAGGTGGATTTATGATCTTGGGTAGAAACCAATCTGAACTATAATTTTACATGAATCCGATCCGTCTCCTGAGCCAGGCAAAACTTCATGATTCTGGCTGATTTTTCACACTCTGCTTTTGAGCACTTCTGTTCACATTTGAGCTGAAGATAAAATTCAGGGCCCATGATTCTCTGCAAACTAGAACTTCAAGCCCTTGCAAATAGATTCAACTCTGTTTCCTGCTTCTTGATGTCTCTAGCTGTAGGTTGAATTTCTTGATGTCTCCTGCTTGGTTGCCTTTTCCCCAAAGGATCACATTAGGAGTTATGCATATGCCTCAGAATATTAACTGAGTAACATGTTTAAAGCATGTGCCACCATCTCAGGTTAATATGACAATTATTATAATTATTAAAAGCATTGCAGTGTTACCTCCCCTACTCTTCTTAGCTCCTTCCACCATTTACCCCCCACACAAATCCAATGCTATTTGGGGAACAGCAATTTTGGGTATTCTGGGCTCAGTTTTTGCTTCTGCTCCAGACACTCAGTGTGAACATGGAAAATTACTTCAGGATTGCCTTACATGCAGGCAGGCATAAGAGTTAAGTGGGTGCAGTCAAGTCCTCTGCAGATTTTCTGCATGCTGCAGCCACTGTTTGTAAACAGGAATACACATAATAGGTTGAGAAATCAGCTCCAAAACAACAGGCATTGTTTTTGTGCTGAGTAACTCTAGTGATCGGTTAGAATCTGGAAAAAAACATGTTGTGTCCAGATGAATGTAAAACCAGATCCTCCCCTACCAAAAAACTCCAACTGATACCTTTGGAACTAATGGAAAGTTTAGTTAACTTTTTTCCCCATATTTGATTTAACTTGTAAGAGGGTTTTTTTTTTTTTTTTTAAATTTCAGAAAACTAATGAGAAAAGGTACAAAAATAATGAAATATCAAGTGAATGCTGGCTAGTTGCACCTCTTACTGTGTCATGACAGGAATGTGACAGGGTTGTGATCACATGGTCAGAGCTAAGTCCTGTGAGCTGCACCAGCTGCATTTATGTCAGGCAAAGATGGGCTTAGGCATGATGTGCTGTGAAGGTGGTGTCATGACCCATTGGGATGTTTTTCTACCATCCTGTCAGGGTCTGTGCTGTGAAGGTGTGTGAGTTAGGCGGAGTAGCGTTAGAGGATGTATAAAGGACAATATAGAGCATATCCCTGTATTAGCAGATGATACTTGTGGTCTGCTTGCTGAGGTGTTGAGAACCAAAAATAAGCAGTGATGTCTATTGCTGTAACGGGAGCCCACTGCTGCCTTGTAGCTATCTGGGCACTGATGGAAATTAGGCTTTGGTGCACCTGGCTGGGTCTAGAAGATCTGCAGATCAGCTGTGGTGAAGATACAGGTTCATACAAGCCACTTGACTTCAATCTCTTAATTCCTGTAATAAGAGGGAACAAAGTTTTGTCCCTATCCCTAACACCTGTGGGCATTATGGCTTTGTCCCTAACTTGCTCCCACATTGTTGAACACATCAGTCTTCTTCTGCCTGAGTTATACCTATGACAGCTCTTTCTGAAGCTGCATTGGTGACTTCAGAGCCACTCAAGGTCAGTGACCACACAAGGACAGCAGCAGCATTGTTTGTGATCTGAGGAAAGTGCTTCAGTTGCTAAATGGATTTGAGTTTGGTTTTTATCATTCTGAAATAACCACTGCTCAAACAATTGTAATTCTTCTGATGTCTTTCTGGAAAACATTTGGTTTGTTTGGCAGTGTAGTGTTGTGTAAATAAGTATGTACCAAGCATCAAAGTCAAGGAGGGGAGGGTGAGTTCTCAAGTAATTATGTAAATAAATCCACATAGCATGCTCTGATATTGGCTACCATGTGCATTTATATTAATCAGTACAGACATTACTGACAAGTGAATCTATTCTGCTCAATTCTCCTGAAGGTTTCAAAATTAATGCTTCATTTTGCTCCTTGTTTTGCTGTAAGGGATGTAGGGGGATGCCAAGGCTCTCTTATTTCAGCATCCCCTTCAGGTGTCTCTGGGAGGTTGAGACCAATCAAACTTTACATAAATAAGAGTACTCAGCATGAGAGAGTTTATAAGCTTGATCCAGCACTTAAAAAACTGCATTGGGAAAAAATAAATACACTCATTTGCTGGAATGGCATTTATTTGTCGATCTCATCTTGACCTCTTTGGGGAGGCTAAAGGACGTTCAGTGACTGTAAAGTGCAAAGACTTTTGTATATATCCCCAGATGAACCTTTTTGATGCTCCAGTGACAACATTTGTAATTCAGCCAACTTGAGTGGCTGTCCATTTTTTTTTTTTTAATCCAAAGAACTTTTTCGTTTGTCCAGGATTTGGCACCCATGCTTAATCACAGAGTAAGTGAGAAAAAGCAGTTTTCTTATTGCTTCTGTGATATTTCCCCCCAAATCATTAAGCCAATGAAGTATATTGTAAGAAGATGGAAAACCTTCCAGTTTGGTGGTGGTGGCACAGGCTACCTAAATTGTAAAGTTGGATCCTCGTTCAGGGTTCCACCAAACCTGGGGCTGATAACTGGCTACCCCTGTCCCTAAGGAAAAAGAGGACATGAGTAATGTGACAGGAGGTACAGACAATCAGGAGTAAGGTGTGAGCGTGCTCTTTTGGAAAGCAGGGAAATAATGAAAGTAGCAGTTGGAAGTGATATTTTCTGTTTATGGAGTTTGAGTTATAGGGCAATCAGCCCACTTGTTAAAGTCATAAGGGTAGTGGTGAGGAGTAGGAGGTGGAGGAAGAAAAGAGTGTTACAATCTTCTAATTTAGAGGCTCAGAAAACAGGAACTTTACTCACGACTAGGGCACAAAATCATGGTAAATGAGAAATTGCTGAGATAAGTATCTTACTGCTTTTTAATTAGTAAAGAGATGATGTGTTGCTTTCTTGGAGAGCTGGGTTTCTTCAGCACCAGAAGGGGTGAACACCTGGGTGACTGCAGAGAAAGCGTATCAGCGGGGCAGAGGGGGCCACTTTGGGACCACAGAAGTCTCTAACTCGTTAGCTAGAATTTACCCAGCTTTTCTTTTTTTTTTTCTTTGCAGCCTTATGGCAGGTTCCAGGTAACATGTGTGATTGCTAATTACTTTATAGCAAGTGAGATTATTTGTATTAGAGTAGGGCAAGTGTAATAAGCCTTCAAACTGGAACAGTAGTGTGGATCCTCATGTTTCAGTTTTTAATTGATGCAGAATAGTTCAAGAAAGACCATGCACTATTTCCAGTTCTTGGTGTAAGAATATCATACAGATTCATTTTATTCATGCTCTTGGCTTTTTTCATTGCTCTGCATGGGGATCTATGCTTCCATTGTATCCTGAAGGTGAGCAAATATGCACTGCATGCATTGTTAAAATTCACTGCACCTCCAGTTGTTAAGATGCTCAGCAAGAGTAGCATTGGTAAACTGATTAATTAGATCAATTATTTAAGATTTTTTCCCCTCTGTGCTTGCACAGTTTGCTTCAACTACCAGTGTTCAAAATAGCACTGCTTGAGTTAGAGGTATGAATGATTACTTCTCTGGCTAGGTATCTCCTCTGGCCAAAGCAGTACACGTTGTCAATTTGAAGCTATCTGTTCAATGTGTACTGCCTAGCAAATGGCTTTGGCAAATATTGTATTTGTACAGTAAAATATTTTGGTAAGCCTAAAGTACTTGGGTGTTCACAGAGTCTGCTCTCACTGCTGCTTACCACTATTTTTCTGCTCCTCCTACTTGCTGCATTTTATTAAGCATGTATGATATGTAAATAAATATGTTTATTGATTGATTATGTGTCTTTTACAAAGACTGTAAAGGCAAAATAGGTGTATTTTATATGGTGAAAAATCACAGCAAAACTAAAAAAATAGCTTTCAGGAAAGCAAGGTAACTGGAATAGACTTTAAGAATTGGGACAAAAGATCTCCTGAGAGGGTGAGCTAAGGAAAAAGTGACTTAAGGAAAGCTGGCAGACCCTGAGGGAGTCTTAAGGCCACAAGTTCAAGCTATCCCATTCAGAAAGTATAGTAGGGGACTAAATTGTTTTAATCATGAGCTCATCGTTGACCTCAAATGCAAGAAAGAAACATGCAATAAGAGGAAACTAGGTCAGGCTCCCAGAATGAGAACAGAAGTGTAGCAGGATCATAGACAAAATCAGAAAGGCCAAAGAACTAAATAAAGATACGTTTAAAAGCCATTGGCAGAAACTATATGTCATTGTGTATCCCTGTTACAAGAGGCTGTTCTGCTATACAATAGGGAAAGATAGCTATCAGCATATCAGCACTGAAGAGAATTGTTTAATGTCTTTTCTTCATATGAAGTTCAACACTAATTAGATGATTTCTGTAATTAGGACTAGTTGTTAAGCAGTAAGGTCCCAACCTAAGTATGTGAAAATGGGTTAGGGCCAACCTGGATAATTTAGGCGTTTTCAAATAGGTTGGAATTATGAATTTAATTTTAGAATACTTAAAAAAATATTTCAGTGCTGCAAGTGAGGTTAACTTGCAAAGGAGAGGATCAGAAGCCTGTGAAAAGACTAGCACAGAGAATATTCTTAAAAAAGAAGGAAGAGGAGGAGTTGGGGAGCTAGAGATCCACCAACTTAACATTGATTTCTGGAAAAGTACATAAACAAGTAATCCAACAACCTTTTTTAAATACCTACAAGGTAACAGAGATAAGAGTAACATGCCAAAAATCTCATCAAAGCCGTCTAACTTGTGTGGCATGAAAATAGGTCTTTGTGGACAAAGAAGCAGCAGCAGATTTATGTATTCAGATTTCAGTTATGTCTTTGGCAGCATCTTAGTGACATCATGAATAAGTTACGCAAACATTGTCTTAGTCCATCTAAGATCTTAATTACTTTCTGGAGGGCTATTGTCTTTCTGTTGATTAGGGTGGGGATCTAGAAGGCTTACCCTAGGTTTACCTCCTGCACTTTCTACTTAAAGGCTTCAGTAAGTGTATAAAGTAAGGCAGGATAAATCTAGGCCAGTATTCAGTGCTGTCACTTAAAAGAAGTCTATTGGCTCCATGGCGTTTCCAGCAGAACCATGAATGGATATTTCTTTATACTCAATCCCATAGGTGATGTGCTGAATAGTCCCCAAGGAGAGAGCAACCCCTCTCTAGGTGATTTGTGTTTGCCTTTCTGAGAGTGGATGAAGGAAGGCACCTTGGTAGAGTAGATATATACGTGTTAATATAAGTAGCCTGTACCAGCTTCTTCCCAAGTGCAAACAGATCCAGATGTAAGGAGTAGGGAATGAAACCGCTGTTGGGTTGGGGTTCTGGGGTGACAACGAGGTGGGAGCTCCTCCATCTAGCTTCTGCAAATGCCCTGACTTGCACTGTTGCTGAATTTAGCCTTGTTCTGTCTCATGCCCCAGCAACCCAGAGCAATAGCCTGGTTATTCAGTCTTAAAATCAGGCCTAGTTGCAAACCAGGCCCAGTGGCCAAAGGACAAGAGTATTATAAATGCCAAATATTTGTGAGAAGCCAGCTTGTCCCAGGGAGGGACAGCTGCTCCTAATTTGACTGAGAGAATTGTATTTTAAAGCTTAAAAATACAATAATTTTTGTGCATAGCAGGGCAGCTACTCCCTACCCAGAAGGGTTTAGTATTTGTGTGCCTTGGCCTGCCAGCTGTGAGATGGGAAGAATACTTGTCTGCTCACAGGGCGACTTTGAGACTTGCTAATTTATTTCAAAATATATCTTTGGGGCCTTCAGAAGAAAACTGCTGAATTGTACTAAGTTTTTAGATTCTGGACCTTGTGACAGGTTAACAGTGTCCAACTTGAATTAACCTAGGTCTTCCAGTCCAGAGGCAGCTCAGTCCATCTCCCAGCGTAACACAAGAAGGTAAAGATTGTGGATGTTTCACTCAATCTTGGATTGAAGAAGCTACTGGAGAAGGAAGGCACATATTTGTAAAGAATGAGCCTGTCTTGAGAGGCAAGGGAGGAAGGAAGAGTCCGACTGGGCACAGCCTGCACCCGGGAGGGTTGGGAAGGACTGGAGCTGGGGATTTTTGGAGCACACAACTAAAAGCTATGGCTGTAATTACTTCTTTTGCAGATGGGATATCTTCTGTTGGCACCAGTCTTTGTCAGGCAGGTGGTTCTACCTGGGACAAACCTTGTTTTGCCTGGGGAAGCCATTGTGACTGCCGTTCTTGAAAGGGGTTGTAAAATTTTGTGGGAAGGAGCCCCACTGTTGCAAGAAGTGCCTAATGGGCAAGTTGGAAAGCGATATCTGCACATGCCCAAGGTGCTCAGACAATCACTGCATGCTTTCAGCAAACATCAGTGCTATGGGTTGGGAACATAGTTTATGCCTTGGCTGCACAGTCTGGCTGTGTGCTTCAGCTACTGCTGCTGCTTCTCTGAAGGTCTTATGTGAAGGGGTTACAAGAAATGAGACAAGGCATCTAAAAAAAATCTGCATCCCTCTCCCAAGGAGACTGTCTATCTACCTGCTCCTGACAGTACGCAGGGAGAAGATGCAGTGAAATTAGACATCACTGGACCTATATAATCTTCTTGTCCATATGCCACTATGAATTTGGATCACTGAAGTCCATACAGATCAAACACTAGCTTCAAGAACATGCAGGCATCCACAGATGACTCTTGTCCTCCTGCATCAAGTATTTCTCCTACATATGTGGCACTTCCATCTCTGGTCAAAGTGACCTAGAATTTTGTTTTAAAGGTTGGTGTCTTTTAAATGTTCTCATTGTTTATAGCCACAAGGTGGCATTGCAGATTAAAGGGAAGACATCTCTTGTTGTTCAGTGAGATATGAGGGAGGTGGGAGACTTGAAAAAAATTGTACAGCCACCCTGAAATTCTTTCTGTGCCTTGAAGATGCAAGGAAGACTTTTCCTTTCAACTCGCAGGCCTCCAGTTTTGACAGGAATGAGCATGATGTTTGCTGTATTATGATCATGAAGAGTTTCAACTGATTCAGCATCTGCAAGTATGTTTGAGCTGTTCAGAGCTGCTGCTTTGCTCTCCTCCTGCTTTTGGGACGTGATGTAGTTTTCAGAGCTGTGGGAAAGGTGATGGTGTCGCTTCACAGGCTCTTTTGTTTCAGTTTGTGTGTTCCAATGCTGAAGAAAATTTGTTTCTCTCTTGCTCCCCCTCCTACTCTGCACCACCCCCACCCCACCCCCAACCCCCAGTCACGTTTCCCTTGGTTTCTGTGCAGGCTCAAATTTGGCTAAAATTTGGGCTCTCTGAAAGGATGGGAAGCTGTAGCAAGTGAAGCTAAACCCTCAAATAAAGGTTTGAAGTAAAAAAAGTCTTAAGGGCTATTTACTTGTTTACTTATAAAGAGAAAGGTGAATTGAGCATGCTGTAGCTGGACCTTCCTTGTACTTTCCAGGTTTTACCATGATCCCGGGCTCAGTCTTTTATATTAAGGGTAAGAAGACTTGGATCAGGATGTTCAAAGGATGTGTTTGCTTCTCTGTTGAGTCCAGATGAAATAACAAGGCATTTAGGAGATCTGAGTGAATCCTTCGGAAGCCTATTTTGCACCAAAAAATGATACCAAATTTCTTACTCTGGAAATACTGACCACTTAAGATCAGAATGTACTTCACCGTTTTATTTCCTTGTCTTTTTTATTATGAGTCCCTGTCCCAGGGAGTGTGTTGTTCTTGTGCATGAGTACAAGCTGTAATACAATGAAGAGGCCTGATTTTTTGCTCCCCACTGTGTTGCTGTAATATAACTGCTCTATTGCTGATGGCTCCTTTCTAGTCCTAACTATTCTTATCGGTGCTTGTTGCCTTTGTATATACTTTCCATGTAAACCAGGAAAAGTAGCTCTGCTGAAAGATGGCTCTTGCCAGCAGTGGAAACAAGTGCTAAATGGAGTGGGGGAGCACCAGGGCAGCAAAGGAAAATCTTATCTGTTTTGGAAAGAAGGTGAAAATAGTTTTATTTTTACCTCTGCTTTGGAGAAGGAGTGAAAAGCAGATTAAATAAAAAAAGCTAGCTTTTGCTCAAAACCCACTAAAAGTGTTTGTTATGGATTTTGCAGATAAATGGAATATAATTGACAGTGTGCTTCCCCAGGCAAGAGAAATACCGTTGTCCTAACTCCTTTTCTGAGAAGGAGGATAGCAGTGAAAATTTTTCATCAACATTAACATTCACATGACAGCGGAGAAAAACATCATGCGGTTTTGCTTGGACAATTTTCACCTGACTGAGAAAGCCAGGGCATATAAATTCTTATAGAGCCACAGATTTAGATATGTTTATATACATGCACATATCTATATGTATATGTATAGGAGGTTCTTGATATATTGGATATTTCTGATTCCTTTTTTGACCAGCTTTTTTCAGAATAATTTCTGCAAAATATCGCTAGTGTCTTCAGCGATGTTTGCTTTGCCAGTTGTCCATAAATTTATCCTAATTTTCCCTGCGTGTCTGCCTTGAGGTTACTGCACTGAGTGGGGAGGCTCTTGTGCAGACCAGCTGTCCCCAGGCTGTGAAACTGGTTTCCTCCGTGGTCCAAAAGACCATGGTGAGCCAGCCACAGAAGTGTGCAAAAAGTGCTGTCAGTCCAGGTAGCATGGGAAGCACTGATCTTGCTGCATTTCCTTGCTGTGTTACAGACCTCACAGCTAACTTTGCCCAAAATACTCATCTGCTGCTTTTCTCAACAGGGGCAATGCTGCTCAGTGATTCAGACTGGACAGTTTATATTCCTGCTTGAGCAGATGCTTTCTCTTGCTACATGTAAAGCATGGTCAGACTTGGACTGCGAGGCCTGATGGAATATAAACATCAAGTATTTATTAAATATTGTGAATATTCTGCCTCTGATCTGTAAATAAGCAGTTGGCATTATGATTTATGGGATGATTGACTGTGCTAGAAATATGTAAGGCTAATGAGAACATCCAATTATGTTAGGATTATTTAAAAAGGGGTATATGCATTCTTCTGGGTGCTATGTACTTCTGGGTATAAGCCAACTATTAAATGATAGAGGTTAGGATGAGGCTAGCAAGAAGCCTCCTCTTACCAAGGTTATTTCATAACTGCCTACTGCAGAGTTTCGAATTTACCACTGGAGCAGGTGGTGCTGGCTCAACTTATCTGTCAGGCAGGGTGCCGAAAGAGATGTATTAGTGGTCTGACCCGGATAGTGAATCCAATGTTCTTGGCATTTTTTTAGTCTCTTGACCTGAAGGGAGAAGTGAACCTTTTGAAAAAGAAAAGTTATACATTAAAATATTCTGTGCAGTGCACATTTCCGGATGAATGTTCAGGCCAGCGTTTCTTAATGCTGAAATCAAAGCTTTGGGGGTTCATGGGCATTTCCAAGGCTGCTGTGATACCACAACCTCTGTGTCTAACCTCATGCTTAACACAGGGTTTTTATTCACCTTGAAATTCTCTTTTGCTCTTCAATCAGCTCTGCTCTGGAAGGAGAGTGCGTGAAGGAGTAATATGATTTAGCAGGGTCTCTGGAGATGAGCAGATGCAAGTCCAGCTCTCTTCGAATAGAGACCTTTAGTACAGTGATGGCTGTTGTTTATTTTCCAGAGGAGGTGGTCAAAGAAAATTTGGGACAGTATGAAGCTTTTCTGGGGAGAAGATGCTGTTTAAACTACCATCTGTGTGTAACTGTTAAGTAGCATGCATCACAGTAGAAAAACAAAATTTGCTGCATCCTGGAAAACACTAGGTGAATATGTTTGGTAGATGTAGTCTAGTAAAGACGGGATCTCTTGTGCATATTACTGCTGACTGATAAGCACCTTGGGGCAGTCTCAGCCTTGCTGAATTCTCACTGAATGCCATATTAATGGGAAAGTTGTACTTCTGCTAGAGGGGCTTGCTGAATGACACATGGTCTAGCTTGGTGACACAGAGGTTCAGACGTGTATTCTGCTACAGAAGGAAATTGCAAACCAAGTTTCTTTTTTGTTTTCTTTTTCTTCTTCCTATTTCCAAAAAGGAACTCTGCTATTTTTCCCCACTCTCCAACAAACTGTATGGTGGTTGTCAGGGCATTCACATAGCATGGCAAGTACTTGAATTCAGGTACTTTCTGTAAAGCAGACAGGTCTTAAACCTGCATAAATTTGAGTATTGTAATCACTGAGCTACTGCTGCTTTGTTTGAGTTAGGGGGCAGGAAGAAACATCTCTCTGCTTTTGCTGAAATAAATTCACTTCTGAAATACCTTTGTTTTTGACAAATCAGTATTTTCTTTAAAATATTTCTAGTGTGTGTTACTGAGTTCAAATGTTAAGGCCTTCATCTGGTGGAATAGCATTGAGTTTGAAAGATTTAATTTGGTCTTCAAATCTGTAACCTGCTGACACACGACAAAGAACTGAGATGGCTGCCAACACCTAAGCACATTTTCAAAGTAGAAGCAGTGGCTTTAGTCATAGCTAAGTTGCATGAATCGGGCCATTCTTCCTTGGACAGTCCTTCTGAAGAGGAAAATTGTTTAAATTTCTCTCCATTGTGCATCTGCACTTCATGCTTTCATATGGGAACAATTTTTTTGTGTGCATCAGGGGAGGGGTGAGTAAGGAAACGGTGACACACTGACCTCAAAAGGTCTCAGGGAATTTTCTAGAGTCTTGGGCTGCCTATATGGAGGGGTGTGTGTGCTTACTCCAGTCTGTCCTTGTTCCTCTGGTTATCCTGTGTACACCTCCCACTGACCCACCCTCCCTGCCGGGGGTATGAAAACAGAGATGAGCCTTACTTGCACAGCAAAAAGCCCACAGGTATTCTGAATGTGAGTGCTGAAGGGAAGCGAGTCTATAGGAAGAAGTTTATACTATTGTTATTTTTGTTCTACCTGCTGTGTAGATGCAGAAGAATATACTCTCATCAAATGTCAAGTTAGCAATTTCTCTTCTCAGTAGATTCACTTCAAGGTTAAAGGCAGAGCAAATACTCATACTTAGCATGAAACCAAAAGACTCAAAGGCTCTGCTGATGCCCACTTGAGAAGCAAGTTTCATTTCCGTGGCTTGAAATGACACAAAGAGATGCGGGCATCTGCCCAAGGGATGCTGAGCTCCTGTTAGTATTTGAGAGATGTCTCTGCTCATTCACTCTCTTCTCCCTGTTAGACACCTGGTTTTGGCTGTTGTTACCGAGTTCGCGCTCAATCACTTTGGAGAGCAGAACACATTGTTCTTAACACTCATCTCTCATCCTTTTTGTGCAAGATTCAGTTGGCAAAAAAGTCCTTATTCCCATTTGTTCTTGTGGAAATTAGGGCAGAAACAGACCAGAGTAGATCCATATGTGCGCGCGCACATCTGGCTCAGAACATACGGGAATGGGGTTGAGAGGAGTGTGTGTAAGCAGCCCTCTCTGGGTAGCAGCAGGTTCAGTTCAGTAACCTGAGATTAAGGGGTATGGGTAAGAGATACTCTGAGGTTAATTATGTTTTATGGGATAGCCTTAGGGGGAAAAATTTTTCATCTATTTTGTACCAAAAAAGTACAAATTTGAAATTTTCCATAGAAAAGAATTATTCCTTTTTAAAAACTTCTTCCATCCCCCCATGCATTTAAATATTGGAATGAAATGGAAACAAGTTTGAAGGCTCCTGACTGGTCCTTAAAAAGCTACCCAGGAGCTGACAGCACAGAAATCTTGGGTGATAACTGAGCTGAAGACTAAAACCAATTACTCCTGAGGTCAGAAATGGTGATCTGTACTCAGGTGTGGGCCCAGCTGTGGAGAAGCATGAAATCTGTTCTTTGTTTGTTTTTAACCTTGGTTTTGACCGTATCATTTAAGAATTACAAGTAAAAAACACAGTAACTGTTCTCATGTACTTAACTGAATAATTGCATTAGTTTAATATCACTAATTTTTGTACTTTATAGTCTACTCCTTTAGAGTCCCTTTCTGTGGAGACTTTGGGCTCCCTTCCTCTTTCCTTCTCTCACTCTTTTCATTGCTGTATTGTTCATGGCTCATTGGGGATAGGCAGCACCGTGGTGTTCTTTGTAGTCTCATAGCCTAGAAGGAGAATTTTTTGT
>VYZV01028588.1:2360-17885 GCA_013401275.1 Pandion haliaetus | reverse complement strand
TCAGGTAAATAAATAGCTGCCTCCAAATCATCTGTTTTGGGATAAAAAAGATGAGGAATAATTCTCTCGCTATGGTGCGAGTGACATGTTGAGAGCTGCCTTAGGTTTGAACAGGCTCATACCTTCTTAAAACTAGTGCTTGCCAAATAAGTGTAAGCAGGTGAAGCATGTAACAAAACCCTGCTGTAGTTAGACCTCTTTGTCATTATGCTTGCAGTGAATATCATAATCACTTAAGTTCTTACAATTTCAGGTACAAATAAGCATTTTTAATCATTTATTGATATAAATTGAATTATTTGAAAAACGATGATAGCAAGCATAACTCAAAGGGATGAAGCTGGACAGTGATGAGGTTGAAACAAACAAGAATGATATCCCTGCTACATTTTTTTTCTTCTTGCAGTTTGTTTCTCTTCTTTATTTGGTATTCAAGAAGTAATAAACTTGACCTGTCCATTTTTGCTTTCAGGGGTATGTCAACCTGGGAATTAAAAATCTGTGGCCACCTTTACTTCCAGTACTACAATAACATAAAGGCCTCTCAGAGGAAGGGCTGGAAGAAGTAGTGTGAGGACCCAAGTGAAGGAATAAACAACTATTTTGAGTCAAATAGTACAACCTCCACTCTAATATCTCTCTTCACACTTTCATTCCTTCCATGGTCTCTCCATTAATCCAATTACATTTATCTCCTTCACATAAATATTTCCTTCTTTGTGTGTGTTCCTATGCTGTCATGTTCTTAGGGTAAGGATGATGACTTTAAAAAAAAAAAATGGTAAAGGCATGAAGCATTATTTATGCAGACTTAGAAAAATAATTTATAATACCATGAAGTGTTAGTAACATAACAAGTGGACTTGGAATTTTCACCACGTATAAATTTACTGCAACAAGATGGGCATTACAGGATTCCAGTTTGCTTTAAAAATAAAATCAATAGGCTAAATTAGTTGGGAAAATGTCATGTTAAAATGTATTCCTCAGAATGGAACTACTTGAGTTAGTGTGAGGCAGCAGGGGCACATTGTTTGCTTGAAGTGGTTTCTAAATATTAAAAACATTTTAAAAGAAAAGCCTAAATAGGTAATTATTTAATCATTTGAGTTCCTTTTGCTTATTGGTCAGCAGTTCTCTTATGGAAAGAATAGTTGAGAAACCCTACTTTCTTTTAAACCTGCTACTTTCTACTCACAGCTGAAAAAAAGTTATTTTTCTGGACTAGAATAAACTCTCTCAATAGCCTGTAAGTGCTGTTGCTTCCTTTGCTTGCTAGGGCAGCCTAAAAAATGCATGTGATACTACTTCTGTGAAGCAAGAGGGGGAAGGAGAATATAAAGAATTCAAAAACTGGACAGGTTGTTTAGGGCATCAATTTTCTACTCTGTTCTTCTGCTTCTGGCTGTGTGAAATGGATCAAACCAATTTGTTCTCTTGGCCTAGGGTTTCCTCCACTGTCCTTTTTCCTGTGCGTTTAGACTATAAAAAAATCTAAGTGCTTTTATCTCAGTGACTATGCAGCACTGAACACAGCCTCCTTGTGCAACACCAAGCACAAGGAGGACTTTCTGTTCTCAGCTGTCACTATTTTCTGTTCCATAATCTTTTATGATATAGGTATGTGATAAGTTTATAGTAGATGCAACAATTCGACTAGTGTCGATGTTGAACCTGAGCTAACAATCCTGCTAGAGATATATGTCAATATGGTTACAGAGCTCTATCTGTATAGCTATCATATGAGCTCCCAGCCAGTAAGGCAGATGCATTACTAAAACATTGCCGTTAGGATAAGAAATGAAGAGAAAGTATTGGCAACTAGGGGAGTGGGGGAAATGTGTTCTTACAAAAAGGTTGAAGACTGTTGATACAGGATGCATTGTGTAGACATGTTTAACGTTGTTAGGTATTTCTCAAAATTAAAAAATAGTTTCTTAAGTGTTTAGTCTTGGGGTTCTGTTTTGTGAAGAAGAAATTGAATGTGTTCTGTTTTTTACTAAAAATGTGGAATAAGCTAGATATGTTTGTCATTGAATAGATCCGTATTTGGTTTTGGCCATTATAGATTTAGTATCAAGAGACAAAAATATCCAATTGTTTATGATGAAAACACAACATGCGATGTAAAGAAACAAGTATTTTCTTAATCATGTTACATGCATAGAGTAATGTCACTGGGATGTGAATGGTACTGATCCCACTGAGATACAGTGAGGCAGCAAGGAGAAGTTGAGACAAATACTGTAAGAATTTGCTGGGTTTTCTAAGGAGACATATTGAGAACATCAGGGCTGATATAACGTCTAGGTTTTGCTGGGCTTTCATTCTGCTGGAATTTTGTTATAGCAGGCTTCAAGGGACTTAAAAAAAATAATTGCCTACATTTTCAGATATCTGCTAATCCAGAGAGGCTGGATGGCTTTGATGTAGCTACAGCATGTGGAAATACCAGATATAGACAAGTACATCAGATATGTTCAGTTGTCAGGATCCTTATTTCAGCTGTTACATTGTCCCCTTTACTCTTCATGCACTGGGCATGAGAATAAGTTTGGTAGAAAGGAGGTGTAAGTTGCCTTTTTCTCCTAAATGATTAGCCTCTATTTTTTTTGGGGGGGGGTGTTGCATCTTGCATTTACTGTCTGTATAAAGGACACTTCAAGTTGGTTTAAAAAACAAAATAAATTCTTCTCTCATTAGGTATTCTGCTACACAAAATACATACCCATTTTATTCAGGTAATTGGCCTTTGCAGGTAAAATACGGTAGGTAACTAGACTCTTGAGGTGAGATTTGCTTTTTTCTTACTATTTTTGTATTTTGAGGCTTTTTTCTTTGTAGGCTGTTCTTTTTATTCCACCTTTCCTAAATGAAATCAGTTCTGTAACTGCACTGTGAAAATTTAGTACAACATGAAATTCAAGGAACAGAGACAAAATGGAAGTCAACTCATGGCCATAGTAGTCACAATTTAGCCATAATTTGCAAAATAGAACCTAAATATTAATCCCCAGAAACAAATGGGCCTACATTTTCATAAAAATCGTCATAGTGAGACCGGTAACAGGGCTGCAGCACTTGCCCATGAGGAGAAGCTGAGGGAACAGGGCTTGTTCAGCCTGGAGAACAGACAGTTTGTGGGGAACAAAGCAGTAGCCCCCCAACACCTATGAGGAGGGGACTGAGAAAAGGGAGCCAGGCTCTTCGTGGTGGGAGGAGGAGAGAAAACAGATAGGAATTGAAACAAGAGGGGTTCAGACTGCACATAAGGCAGAACTTTTTCACCAGGACAGTCACAGATTGGACCAGGATGCTTAGAGAGACTGAGGCATCTCCATCCTTAGGGATTTCCAGGACCCAACTGGATAGAGCCCTGAGTAACCCAAGTTCATAGCTGCTCCTGCTTTGAGCAGGACATTGGCTCAGAGAACTTCTGAGGTCCCCTCCAGCCTGAATTGTCCTATGATCTTGTGATTTTATGAAGTTTGGATGTTTCTTTCAGAAATTAAATTGCTAAAGAGGTGGTGGGTGGGAGGACACGTGAGCTTGTTGTAATGCTATATCAGAAAGATAGAGTGCTCGCTTTCTATGGATTTGAAGAGGATGCCTGTGTTGGCAATGACAAGGCCACTTGATAAGGGGAAGCAAGAAAAGGATCTCTGTAGCAGTGACCTGGCTGAAGTCAGCTAGCAATGTTCTTTATCTGCATATTTATTCTCAGTTAACTGAGTCAGAGAGAACAGGCTTCACTGTTTAGTGTAAGCCTTGCTTTTTGTATCGGAGTGATACTTTTATTTCAAAATAAAATACTTTTAAAAAGAATCCTTAGCTTTTAATATAAGCTATTCTTTTCACTCTTAACTACTATGGCTGTGTAGAATACACACAAAAATTGGAGGCCTACAAAATATTAGTTATAAATAAAAATTCCTAACACCAGTTGTTTAACTTTATATGACTGCTGAGCCATAAATGCTCTCTCTTTATGTGTCTTGTGCTCATATAAAATTCAGAAGGAAGTACATTGAAGATAGTTGACAGCAGACTGGCTTTTACAGTTCACTCTAATGGCAAAAAGACCAGATTGTATTGAGTGAACACCTTGGCAGTGGTTCATATCCAGATTGTATTATCTTGTATAGCGGTTCTGTGTTGACTGTAATCAGATAATAGTCATGAAAGGCCATATGTGCCTTGTGAACCTTGACAGCATATATCAAGTAAATACTTTTTTATTTGTCATTCTCTCAGTGGTCTTTTAGAGAGTGTATCAAAACCAAGTAGACACTAATATCAGACCTCTTTGAGTATTTTTAAATATGACAGCTTATGATGTACACAAGTAATACTGCTAGACATGCTAAAATATTTAAAATGCAGTCTTTAAATAAATAGTTTAATACCACTTTAAGAAGAAGCTGTATTGTCTGTCCCCAATTCATGTGGGGACTTTGTCTCTCAGTGGGACTTAATTTTCTGGTTAATTGTTGTTGTGAACAAATTTTTGGAGGAGAGGTTGTGAAAGAGACTGGTAGGGATTCAAACTTGTCATGCTGTTGGGCATCTGTCTGTTTCAGGCTAATTGCAATATATTAATTTAGTTTTAATTTTAAACAGCTTTTTAAAAGAAAGATTTTATTACCAGATATAATGGACATTTTACTGCATATACTGTCCCTTCTGGCTTTTTCGTATTCCTTTGATCTTCAGATATTATAGAAAATTAAGTGACAGAAGAACAGAAGTTAAAAAAAAAAGCCCCAAACTTAAATCCTGCCAAACACCCCCAAAACAAACACCACCGCCACAACCCTCCCCTCCCCCACACAACAACCTTGATAATCTTACTGCTGGGACTATAAATTGGTTTGTTACTTTTTATCTCTTGCAATTAAAAGCACAAGAAGCAAATGAAGCTTTTCACTTCAGTCATAAGAGTCTAGTTCCCAGAGTTGTTCAGACTAGCTTCATACCTGCTCTTTTCTTTAGGGAAGTGAGTCATATTTTGAGTATGTGGGTTGGAGAAAACATTTTACTTGATCTAATTACACACACTGTGTTATGCGGAAATTTCCTCCTTACTAGTTGACTTGTATAACTTTTTTTTTACTTTCATTTAAAGTTTAAGCCATAAACAAACCAAAGGTGTAGAACCTGCTAGTGCAAAACTACTTACCAGGTTTGAAAAAATGTGTGAACAGTGTTGGCTAATCCAAAATTGCATTTTTCACTGAACACATTATTTACTGTGTTCTACACATTTCACAACTATTCATGGTCGGGGATTTTAAGTTAAATATCTTCAAAGGTTGCTGAAAACTTCCTTTTTTTTTTCTTTGACCAAACATAAGCCTCTTTCATTATATGAACAGTCCAGGCTTTTTGAGGTATTTTTTGTATCACTGTGTTTACAAATACCTGGATGTTTAAAAAAGAGATGTTGCACAGATCTGGGTAGATTTTGTTGACTCATCATGAGTGATCTTCTTATACAAAGCTGTCGCTATTACTCATTTTTATTATCTGTTTAATCTGAAAAATTAGGGAGGGTGATGAATGAACTTCAATAACAGTGCTATTGAACTAATGGAGACACAGACAAGGAAATAACTCATTAATTACTGCTGTACAATTATTATATAAAATGTATGAAAATAAATGCTTTGATTTATATGCATAATGATGTACCTACTCTGAAGAAAGATGAGATACTCGTTTGTTCTTGATCCCGTGTTAAATATTACTAGCCTTTCTTTTCAAAGTTGTCATACTTGTATTGCAGCTACACCCAAATGTCATCTAAGTGCCCATTGGTCTTGGTTACTGGTTAAAATGCCATCTACAATTGTACAAGTAAAATTACGCCATAACACTTAAGATACTTTCCCAAGTAAATTGTGCCAAAGTTCAAAAGGATATAAAACTATACACTGCCTAGGAATATTAATTTAGTACAGAATCTAATATATTTTTAGTTGAAAAAAACAATCCCAAACCAAAAGAATGGCACAATTAGAAATACCTGACCTTATTACGGATATCTGGAGAATCTCTTGGTATCTTCACTGATTGGCTTCTTTGCCAGTGATACTAGACTAGCGCATAGAAACTTTGTTCAGTGATTTGGAAACAACCGCTCCATGTACAAGTGAAGCCTGATGCTTCTGTATTAAATGGATCAAGTTTTTATGTTATTTTAAATGTCCGCTCAAGTCAGTCTGTTTCTCAGTTTGGAAGGCAATGTAGAGAGGACAGTTCATGGGTTAGAATTGTTAGAAATGGGCTTTGGAAACAGCTCCAGGGACTGGGTGGCAAAGGTGGGCTCTTGACAGATTCTGTGGTGAGCTACCTAAAACTGAACGTTCTGAATACTCACCACTGTTTTCAGAAGCAAGTGGACTGGACTGAGAAAAGAGACGCTTTGGGTATGGAGACATTGGGAATTTATTTGAGTGAAGATTACATATTTTTATGAACTAGCTACTGCTATCTGACTACATGAAATTGGTAAGATAATTTGCATGGAGAACTGAGAAGATTGGGGTCAAAATTAGCTGAATTATTTGTAAAATTCAAAAATTAATGCATGTAAAATTAAATTGCTTTCGGAATACTTTAAGCTACAGGAGAAAAATTGTTCATTGTTTACAACTGACATTGATGTGGCAGTTCTCTTGTAATTGATACATTATTGCCATACTACCCAGTCATCATCTGTTCCGGGGACTTTCTGTGTTCCTTGCTTAAATCTGTAGATCTTAAATACATTATTGCAAAAGGAATTTACGCTGGTCTATTTAAGACTAGTTCCCTGCTGATCATAATCCTCAGCTCTCTTCCACGTGGTTGTTGTTTGGTCTTCAAGGAAAGTAGATGGAGATTTTTCTTTACAGTTTATTTTGTGCCAATAATTGGCTCATTGTACTGTGCAAATATCCCTATTTGCCTTGTAGTGGACAGATATCTAGAATAAAGCTACTTATCCAGTTAAGTCACTTGTGTGTTTCTGTATTATGTATCATTGTTGCTATTCTGAGCTAGTAAAACATAACATTGATGCTGTGCCATTAGAAAGAAAGGAAGGACAGTAGGGCTACAGCAAGCCTGCTTATGCCATTAGAAAGATCTGTATCTGACAGACTGTCCTTGGCAATGGATCACATTCTTCTGAATAACAATACTTGGTTAAATGTAGCTCTTATAAGTTTTGTTTTCTTGTAGTTCTATCTATATTTTATATAGTTAACATGCATGTAACATTTAATTAGGTTTTAATAAGAAATTATAAAAGTCAAACAGGGTTTTAGAAATGCCTTGGAAATGCTTAATTAAGCAGGGATAGACACAAATGTTAAGCACAAACATATTTTTCCTGCTTTGAGTCAGTAGCTATTCGCATTGAAAGTATTCTGTTGATTTACCTGAAAGGCTCTTCTGCAAGACAAATAGAGACAGAAAGAAGAGTGTAGAAGTTTGAAGGAAACATCCATGTAAGTTTTCTATACATAACTATTCTTATTACAAAGTAATTTTATATTGAGTGAGGGATAATTATGCATTCAAAGTAAATATGGTAACCTTTCCTCTGCAATATTACTGCATGAGCAATAACATAACCTAAAGCTTTGACAAACCAGAATAATTTATTATAAACTGGTAAAATAAGGAAGTAGGAGGTTGACTCGGGAACGATACCCTGCACTCAGGTCACAGACATCTTTCAGGTAGGAAATTGCTTACTGAGTACAAGCCAGGAGGTTTTTGTGAAGTGTTCTATGTTGTCCTAATCCTGCTCCCAGTGGAAACAATTTCAGCTTTTTTGGGTTTTGTTTCCTCCTCCATCATGGGGGGGGTGGGGGGGGGGCGCAGGCGGGGGGCAAACAGAAATGTTGTGGACTTCAGAATTTTTTGAGAAAACGGAATATATCATTCCTGTTAGTCTTTTGCAGTATTATACACTCTGCCACCTCACTGGTGCTACAGAGCCCTCGTTATCACCTGGTGCTGCTGTGATATCAAATGCTAGAGCTGCCCAACTAGTTGGCCCAGCTGAATTTAATTTTAGGAGGACATGCTAGTATGTTTAAATGATGTGAATTCTCCAACCAGTACAATCTATTCAGCTTCAGTCATCTTTTTGATGCCCTAATCCTTTTTTCTTTGGACAGTTCTGCTCTTTCTCCCTCTGGTTCTCACTTTCTCTCCACTCCCCCCTCCCCCTGCCATTGTCTTGTTTCAGTCTAATGTATTGTAAATTGGTTTGTTTTTTCATGCCCTTCCATGACACTGAACTTGCAACATTCTGTTCTTACTGGAAACCTGTGTAGGCATGAATAGATAAAATATAGGTAGGTATGTTATAGGCATTTATGATGCATGTTATTTATAAAACTTCAGTTCTATAATAGCATCTTTTGGACAAAATTAACCTGTGTATATATTTTGTATACACACAAACACTTGTATTACAATGGTTTTGTAATTCACATCACCGGTCAGTTTCTCTCAGTTTTCGCATTGTCTCATATGTTAAGATTAGAAAATAATGCAAAGATTGAGTGGAAAAATAACTAGTTCAAGTTTTTAGTTACTTGATTGAATGTGACTCCAGTTTATTGGTTTGTGTTGTGGTTTAACCCCAGCCAGAAACTGGGCACCACACAGCTGCTTGCTCACTTCCCTGCCACCCAGTGGGATTGGGGAGAGAATTAGGAAAAAAAGTAAATGTGGTGGGTTGAGATAAGAACAGTTTAATAGAACAGAAAGGAAGAAAATAATAACAAAATGACAATAATAATAAAAGAATTGGAATATACAAAAGAAGTGATGCGCAATGCAATCGCTCACCACCTGCCGACCGATGCCCAGTTAGTTCCCAAGCAGCGATCCCCTCTAGACCCACTCCCCCAATTCATATGCCCGGCATGACATCACATGGTATGGAATACCCCATTGGCCAGTTTGGGTCAGCTGCCCTGGCTGTGTCCCCTCCCAACTTCTTGTGTCCCTTCAGCCTTCTTGCTGGCTGGGCATGAGAAGCTGAAAAACCCTTGACTTAGTCTAAACATGACTGAGCAACAGCTGAAAACATCAGTGTGTTAACAATATTCTTCTCATACTAGATAGAAAACATAACACTGTACCAGCTACTAGAAAGAAAATTAACTCTATCCCAGCTGAAACCAGAACAGTGTGCAATTAGCATGGTGATATAACCAGTGCAGAACAAATTTATATTACCTTTGAAACCATGCAGGAGTTGAATTTTAAAATTTCTGATTTTTAAAAATCGTACTATAATTTACTTGCCTTTTTCATGTTAGTTTGAAAACAACAGAAAACGTATTTTGAATTAATGAATGACAGCAATTACCAGCCTATTACAGAAATTCATCTCCATAAGAAAACCATATTTTAATTAAAATTTTATTCATTAATTTTAAAATTATTTAATTAATTAAATTTAAATTTAGTTCAAGCATTTAAAATTAACTTCTTCCTGTTATATTACAAAGAAATTTAAGTGACTGTTATTGTGCAGCCATGGATACTAATATTAATAACCACAGTATTTCAGGCCTAGTGTGTTTTGTTGTTGTTGTAAAGTCAGGTGGATCCCTTTTTAATCAGCTGCTAAAAAGAAAAGTTTTGAAAGGTGCATTGGTACTCGACTGATTTGTTAGTATGTGTGATGGATTTAATGGATATTTCTGACATGACTTCAGCTCCTTACTGAGATGCTTGCCTTGGAGAGGCTTCAGGTGGGCTAATGAAAATGTTATGAATGAAGACAGGAACAGCTAATGTTGTATTTGATGTGGAATCCAGAGTACAGAAATTAAATTAAATATAATACTATAATTAATAAGCATGCTAGAATTGAAAGGATGACAGTAATTTAGCATCAGTTTCTAGATGTTTTTGGACTAGGACCCTTTATTTAGGACAGCAAAGCTTCTACATCCCAACTGGTGACTTAACTGGAGCTGAAGGGCTGTTTCTGTATGGCCTCTTCTCCCAATGCTTCGCTCTTGCAGTGTCTCACTAAAAGCGTATGTAGGCCTCAGGGGAAAATTATGCAGCTCTGCTGATTTGCATGGATGTTTTCCCATTTATGTTAGTCTGGTGCTGTCCTTATTTGTGAAAACTTGCTGGTGTATGGGAACTGCATACTAGGAACAGCATCATGAAAGGCAATGGAAATCATATGCAATGAAAAAGAAATCATGTGCAACGAAAAGCCCCATAGGCTTTATATAAAATTTTTGAATAAAAAGTTTCTCATGGAATTTGGCCCAGCTGTTGCCATCTGTCAGCTTTTGAATGCCCTTTACAAAATACATTGTTGATCTTGGTCCAGTCCCTCTAGGGTTGCGCTGCTATAAGATATGCCACACGTGGCAGATTGTCAGTGTCACTGGAGAAGCCAAAAGTGTTGGGTATGGGGCTGAACACTCAACTGATGTACCGAAACTGAAATGGTCTTATGCTTCAATCTGCAAGATTTAAGTAAAAGACACTGCCTACTGTTTACTGGAAAGTGTGCTTTTATACTGCTCGTGAAAGCACAGCAGAAAAATAATAATTTTCTTCTAGTCTCTGTGGAATGTGTTTGCTTGCTGTGGTCTGACACACAGGTAGAAGTTATCTTGGTTAGAACTTTTCTTGCCTATGGCTGTGGCTTTGTTGAGCAGAATTAGATAAAGAAATAAACCCCCTTGTGCTGATGTATTCTTAAGTTTTTATTTGAGTATTGTGATATCTTCACAGAAGAGAGGGAATAAACTGCCCAAGGATGAACACTCCCATCTGTGTCTATCCTAAAGCTGTAACTATGCAGATGTAGAGTAGAGGTGGTGGCCTAACTTCCTAAGAATTGAAAAACAAAAGAAGACTTGATTTCTCAAAACAACAAGAGAATTTTAGAGTGTGAAAACTAATTAATAACTCTGAAAAATGTATTTAAAGGTTGTGAAAAAACTCCTAATAAGCCAGAAAGCTGTAGATTATCTTAAAATATGGTGATGGTTTAATTCTTTTGAGGTATTTTAAACTGACTCAAGATATGAAGGTTTGCTAAGGTTTGAAATAACAGTAGGTCAAAGGCATTAGATGACTAGATGAAGCATCTGGAGCCATAGGCTCTGTACGTTTTGGGGTTTTTGACAGTCACCTTCTAGAAGGACAGTACTGACTGCCATGATGAAGCTAAGATTGTAGTAGTTAAATTTTCATTGTAATTTAGTTTAATGTGAATTATCACTAATATTATATCCACAGTGCAATTTCTGTATGAATTAGTCTATGATCCAGACTAAGAGACTGAAGTATAGCTACTTTGTTTAAAATAACATACCATTTCCTAAACCATTTTTTGAAATTGCTATACTGAAGATGAAGTTAGTTCTTATGCTCAGCCTCAGGAGTGACTCTTAATCATAGAAGATACTGAGTTCTCTTTAGATTAGAAGTTTAAACCATAAATAAATAATAATTTTTCATTAAATCATTTTGGGATACTTTTATTATGAAAATACGAGTTTTTGAACTCTGTTTCTATGGTAAAGATGCAAATATCCAAAGATCAGAAGAGAAGTGAAAGCAGATTTAAGAATGAAGCTTCAGCTTTGGATAAAAAAGTGAAAACTGAGTCATTGTTATTCCCAAAACTAATGGGAAATACTTTAAGGT
The DNA here is from genome assembly GCA_013401275.1 of Pandion haliaetus. Classification (NCBI taxonomy): domain Eukaryota; kingdom Metazoa; phylum Chordata; class Aves; order Accipitriformes; family Pandionidae; genus Pandion; species Pandion haliaetus. The sequence goes on along the minus strand of VYZV01028588.1, from coordinate 6,191 downwards.
GCTGAAATAAGCTGTACTGGTCTTAGTTTATAATTAATTTTTGAGATTGATAAATCAGTAGGTAAAGTCTGTGAAACAGAAGCCTGAATATGAAAAGGGAAATAGATGCTGCGTGTTTCAGGTAGTTTTGTGAATGCTGTAGTCATAACATTTATTCAGAGTCAGACTTTGTCTCTTAGAAATTTTCAGACTTTATACACTTTTGCATTGAACGAATGAACTGCTATCATTTGGTATAATTTATTGAAAACTGTTTTGTTTGTGATACTGCACTGTGCTTTTCTGCTTTTTGAATGCACCAAAGCTGCTTGGTTGCGGTGGCTTTGAAGTTTACACTTGAGTAAAAACAGTCTTTTAAAGAGGTTTGCACTGATCAGAATTGATCAATTTTTTATCAGACAATGAAAATAAGTAATTTATTATACTTCAGGAAGGTGCACAGAGCACAAAACTAGGGCATAGGAATTAATATTTCAGTATTCTGCACTTAAGCCATTACGTGCTATTTTGCTGACAACAATGGAAGGAACTTAGAGAAGGAGTGAAAGAGAGGAGCCTTCCCTCTCTTCCATTAGCTGTCAACAAAAACTTGAATTGACTAAGAAGGCCTGTGATCTGCTAGCTTGTATTTCCACCTCACACCTCACCTGTCAGCCAGTTCTCTCATAGACTCATTTTATCTTGTTCCTATCTAAGAATTACAAATTCTTGTAATTTCCTCTTTGACCCAGCTATGTATGTGTAATTGCTCTTTAAAGGAAATAGAGCCCAGAGGACTTGGGAAATCAAAATTTAATTCTTTTCTCTGGCACAGATTTCGGGCAGTCACTTAAGCGCCCAGTTTGATTACCATTCATTATTTGGTGACCATCAATGCGCACTTAAGAATCTATTGAAAAAAATGACTATTGTTAATAAAATTGCTGCCTTTCATGTTCCTTGTACAAATCTATTGACTGTTATGTGGGCAATCCTTCCCCTTTCATATTCCAACATCCATTTGAATTTTTTCTGTCTTGCATATAGTCGTGGTTTAACCCCAGCCAGTAACTAGGCACCACACAGCTGCTTGCTCACTTCCCCCCCCACCCAGTGGGATGGGGGAGAGAATCAGGAAAAAAAGTAAATGTGGTGGGTTGAGATAAGAACAGTTTAATAGGAGAAAAAGGAAGAAACTAATAATAATAATTACAATAATAAAATGATAATAATAAAAGGATTGGAATATACAAAAACAAGTGATGCACAATGCAATTGCTCAGCACCCGCTGACCGATGCCCAGTTAGTTCCCAAGGAGCAATCCCCCCTCCCTGGCCAACTCCCCCCAGTTTATATACTGGGCATGATGTAACATGTTATGGAATACCCCTTTGGCCAGTTTGGGTCAGCTGTCCTGTCTGTGTCCCCTCCCAACTCCCTGGGCCCCTCCAGCCTTCTTGCTTACTTACAGAACAAGTTTTTTTAAGTTTAGACAATACAGTAATTCTGACTTCAGTGCTATTAAATGATGAGAGGAATATCACAAGCTTAGAAAGATGATTCTGAATTCACTTGCTATGTTTCCTTGACATATAAACTTTGCCACTTAGATTTGAAAGTTTTGGAGGTGAGCAAGCTTATAAAATATCCAGAACCTCAGGCTATGTGTTATCTTATCCAGTTCTGATTTCCCACGCCTGGAAATGTGTTATACCATCACCCTGGAAAAACCTTGAAAGCCTGCACATTACTCCTCTTGCTACAATAGAATAACATCTTGCTGGGTGCTGAGCCCTTCATGGAAAGGCCAGAGTATTCTCACTATTCATTTTTTGTGTACTTCAACATAAATGACTGTGTATGTCTAAGGGGTTATACAGAAAGGTTTTTTCTATTTTTGCTTGTTTCTAGGTATAGGTTTCTTCACCATAAGTGATGGAAATTTATTTTTCATTTAATTTGGTAGCCTTTTAAAATTAAATGGTGTCTGCTCTTTCTGTTACATTACAAATATATATATGTGTATATTTATGGTCTGTTTTCCTGTCTTCTTTTTCTTGCCACACAATACTGTAATAGTCATAGGATTTCTGATGAAATAGTGACCACATCACTAACATTAGAGCCTTGTGCTGGTACAACCAGGACCCTTTGACTTGCTCTGACCTACATCTGAAGAGGATTGCTTATATCAATGTTGCAACTATTGGCAGTTACTGACACTGTAGTGCTTTCTGTTGCTTGCTTCAGGAATGTTTTTCAGAAAAGAAAAATAGAATGCTTTTCATGAAGACAGACTGACGCTTATTCCTCTTCAGATAAAAGGAAACAACCTCTCTGTCCATACTTGGCATTCTCTTTTGCATAATCTAGAGGCTATTTGTGCATTTAATAGATTAACTCCAGTTTATTAAGAAAATGGACAGGATCCGTTTGAAACAATAACAAGTCATATTTTCATCTGGCATGAGTTATCACTGCACTACTGAAAAAAGTGAAGACAATATGGGTCTGGCCCAATAAGACACATATGAGTCTGGCCCAATATTTTTTTTTAATTTATTCTCCCTTCTAATCAGGAAAGTAGCTGAGTTTCAAAAAGTCCCTTTGCAGGAATTTCTAATTATCAGAAAATGAATTTATTTAATGGTGTCCTATTTACTATATAATTGACCAGAATGGTAAGGCACACACTGTAACTTCAGTGAATCCTTTTTTCAGAGAGAAGGGTAGGAAATGTGTATGGGGTTTTTTTTTTGTTAATGGATCTGATTGTTTGAAAGAGTGGACAGCTGCAAAAGCTCAGTTATGTGGCCGATTTAAATAACGTGTCTGTTTGTTTCCAAGGTGAAGTAATTGCTTCATTGGTAAATAAAGCAGCTTCAGTGTTTTAGAACACTCATAAGTAAAACCAAGTAATAATAAAATATGACAGTATTCACTTTTGGTCTGTCTAAAGTGTGTGACACAAAAGAGTGCCGTTTGGGGAAAAGTGACTGCTCTTGAGAAATAAAAGCAACTAAAGATTTTATCTGAGCCAAAAGTCCCAACCACCTTCCGTGCCTCCCTAGTTTTGCTGGAGTAGCACTGCATCTTCTATTTTATGACTGTGGCCGTGTTATTGAAGCAAATAAATGACTGTTAGATCTGCAAATATCAGAAGTGTAATGCCTTTAATATTATACATACAAAATTAAACATTAAAGACCTGTTTGAACCCACTGCTCTGTTAATGATGTCTCAAGCCCTGGATCTAGTTGTCATTTTTTCTAGTGAAATGCAGGCAACAGTTCCTTAGCTTTTTTCCCAGTCTCCTCTGTAAAAATGGTATATTTCTAAGGCATAACCTTCTTCCTCTGCTTAGCAAATATGGGGCTAACTTTCCTGATGGCCTTTATCTTCTTAATTTCTAGCTCTCGAAGGACTGAAAAATTAATATCAAACAAAATCCGATTACCTATAAAGCAAAATGAAAAAACTGCTGCAGGGAAACAGCTAATCTTTATTACTGATATGAGAATACTATCTCCAATGTGGCTGAGAATGAGCAAAAGTAGTACTAAAAGAGAAATAAACATGTTCTTTGCCAACTCTGTGTTATTTTCTTCTCTGTTAACACCATGACTAATTCTTCTTAATGTGTAACCATCTGCTAAAACCAGCAGTAATATCCAAGAAAGTCTGGGCTGGGTTTTGCATGAGGATGAGTGACAACTACATGGCATGGAAATCTTGGACACTATTAGTTCAAGTAGGTATCCTGGTTTTGAAGTTCATTGTTCAGTGTGTACAAGCAGAGTTAAGGGTTTACCGTAGCACTTTTATCTGCAGCCTAGTCTGAGTGAGGGAGC
>VYZV01028584.1:752-24883 GCA_013401275.1 Pandion haliaetus | reverse complement strand
TACTTAGATAGGCTTACTGAAGGCAAGATACTCCTTAATGTCTTCCACAGCAAAAGAAATTAAATCAACAGTTTAAATATAAGGAAGTTTTTTATGATTGACTGTATGAACAGACCAGACCTCACAGGCAGTATAAAGATTACTGTGCAAAAGAAAAAACTAGTACAACTATAGAAAACATCTCAGATGGGAAGTAGAAGAGAATTAAAGTAATAGTTTCTGAGTAGAGGATGTTTTTTTACTGTAACATCTCCTAAAATGCTACCATTCATTTTTCATGGGCCTCATGCCTAGGTAAANTCATGACTAGGTAAAGTACTTGAAGTAAGTACTTGAAATAAACATACAGGTGAGAAGGTGATGGTTTCTCTTGCAGCAGTGGAAGGATCATGGAATGTCAAAATGTAATCCTGCTCTGTAAAACAACTACATAAAGCAGTAGCACTTTCCTACTCTGCTTTTATCCTGAACTTCTTAAAAATGGCTTAACAGCACATTTCGCTCTTGGTAAGACCAAGGTTCAATTGCCTGTTCAGGCTGAGAAGATTTGCAATACCATCTTCCAATTGGATACATTGATGACTGGACTCTTTCGATGACAAAAAGGTCTGAACCCTATGTGTCTCCTCCATCGGAACATCCTAGCCATGAAACTTAAGAATCATTCTCATTCTTAACAATTAAATACTTCTCAGGGTAAGTGACATTAACCTTGTTAAATCATCTTAAAATTAATAGCATCAGCACAGTAACTGACAGCACATCGTCCTACAATATCCTGTAACACAGGAATTCTCCTGTTCACAACCTATATGCCTATGGAAAAGTATCTATCCTTTCAGATAATAAAAAATAAGAGTAGGTTACAACTAACGTAACAGCTCTGCAGGTTTTTCATTCCTATTGTTTCATTTCTGTCCCAGTACTCTATAACTGCCCCATAATGCCTACATTATACACTTTAATGGGCTAGCTCATTCAGAGGATAACTCCCTACTTTGTCCCAGCATTGGCTTATATACAAGAGAAGGAAGAAGCTATCTGCAGCATCCAAAGGTTGTGGTCCCAATACTGTAAAAAAATGTCAGTATGAAAAAAACCTTATATGTGCATACTAGCTAGATTTATTTTGCAAAACATGATATTTAAAAGTAAATACAGATCTGCTTTTATCCAGCTATTGCTTTTTTGCTATATATACATCATTAGAAAGCATTGTCCCTGTAAGAATATCATAAAAATATACAGATTCACTCTTCATTTCAACCCAAGAAGAGGAGTTCTATAAAATTTTTGACTTTGATTTAATAAATCTCTCTTTCATTCTCAAAGCTATCATGTCAGCACACATGGGAGGAAGAAGGATGAATGACCTGAGGTTTAGAACAACATTAAAGAGCATAAAAGTTTTCAAGTGTTTCAGTTGGTGATAAAATCTCTTCCAAGCAGTCCTTTTTATGGATGTCTGCTGGGCCTTCTGTAAGATTACTGTCCCTCTCATTTCCAGCAGCCACAATACAGACCTGTCACCATGTTTGTCACTTCCGTGCACCTTTCAAGATAGGTAGTCTCTCCTTATGGCTTTGTACAGGTGGGTTCACTACAGAGAGTACACCACAGCAAGATAAAATCTCAGTTCAGGAAGATCTGTAGATGTTAGAAGTTCTTCCCATCACACATATGCACTTATTTACAGCAAACAAGGGATGTACAGAAGACAGATCAAAATATACTTTTTAATCTCCTGACTTGTGGTGTAATCTCTTTAAACAGTAAAGGTAAAGAACTCACACCACAAAAGCTGTTAAATATTTATAAACAGTCCATTAATGCTGTCTTGGCTGTCTTGGTTTCCTGCTTTAAGCACCAGGGTGCTTCCACAGCACTTACCAGGCAAAGCCCTGGAACCAGAGAACAAGTGCATGAACTCGAACAAGGTGAGAAACAACTCTGGGTCAAAAGTTAAATCAGTCAGCATGGGATTTAAAATAACAATTTTAAAAGGTATGCTTTGCAACCTAGTTTACTTTGATAACTTCTTGCTTTTGAGATATACCGAAATATTAGTCACTGTAGCCTGAAGTGATTTAATTCATTTGGGTGTTTCCATTTAACCAAGGTTTTTGACATTCCAGCAGGAAAGGTTTTTTGTTGTTGGTTGGTTGGATGGATTTTAATTTTCTTAGTGAGGCCAATTATTCTTTTTTCAAATCATAATTGTATACATGTGACCTAACTGTTTTCAAGGTAATAAATCAAAATATTGCAGGGAATACAAGCACCACAGAAAGCACAGTGAACACATTCTTCATACGGAGACTATTAATAATAAGAAGAAAGGAGAAACTAAGACATGAAACATAAGCAGCCTTGTCTGAATACAACAGTCATCAACATTTCCATGAACTGCTAGCAGACCTTCAACAGACTCTGCTAATTCATATTTCCCTGGCTAGGAAATTAGTGCAATGTAATATTGTTGGAGACTATGCATCACAACACATGAATTATCTTCATACGAAGTGTCTAAGTGAGAAGAGTACATATAACCTTGCTAGATCAAAACTGTTCTGCGACAAAAGCTTTTTGTGCTCATCCTTTTCAAATCAATGTAGAAGTATTTCCATTGATGTCAGAAGCAGTTTGGGTGGAAGGACATCAAAAGAACTGAAATAAATTTTAATTATTTCTAAGGTGAAAATCCAATATTCATTTGTAGTTGCGAACACATAGATGAAGTGGTTTTAATTGGATTATAGTAATTATGTGACTTTTGTCACGAGGTTTTTGGATTTTTTTTTGTATTTAAGCACTATTTATGCCTAATATTAAAGCAATGGGATGTTTGAGAAAGCAACATTTCACTTCCTTATTTTTTAAATAAAAATGAAACAAAACCATAATAAGAACTGTAAAATGTTCCTTCGCTAGTGTTCTTATCTTTGATCTTCAGCATTATACTTGGTGTGGATCAGTAAGCCATATTGTGAATGAAGTACTAGAGTTTAGCATAATACTTGAGGTGACAGTAAAAATTCATTTTCAAGTTCTCTTCTGCTGTGAATGTATAACAGAAAACAATGTTTCCATTATATAGATGATTTGCTTCTTAGGGTCACTCAAAATACACCTCAGCAACAAAGCTCCCCATCAGGATTCTCATGAGGAGACCCACAGGAAGGACACATACCAGAATTTTCACATCAGAACAAGATTTTTTTTTTTTAGAAAACTCCTTTTGCACTTCTCCATTTTGTTGGTTTGCCTTGCAATAACACACAGTTATAATTTTCTTCTAAATTCAGTTTGTCTGAAAGCTGTCTCAGATGCAATCTTTACAGTTACACTCAGCTCTAAGAGTAGCAAATCAAGGATTAGCAATGTTTTACAGTTGAATTCATACCGTGCAGAAAGTGTAATAGGAAGATTTAAGGTCTAGTTCCACAGGTCATTTCAGTCTCACTACACAGGGTTCCTTTTCATGAAAATGTTTTGGCTTTTGCCTATATGCAAAACCTGAGAGCTCACCATTTCACTGGTTTTGCATATCTGGCTGCCATTTAAGAGCAACAAACAATAGCCACCAAACATCTTGCAACTGCCTACCATGGACTTTTTTGTAGTATCTGTAAACTCAATGAGGATGAAGTTCTAATATTAAACATGAGATCTCTATTCTTATTAATGGAAAACATTCATTTTGTTTTATACTGGTGTCAGTCCATTTTTCTTGAGAGTCATTCTCTTGATTGATAGAGTAGGCATACATATTTTTCCTACAACTTCCTTATAAGTTTGTACATGACAAAGATTATATGAAAAAGGCATGGAAAGTCTTTAGTGAAGCTCTTTTGTTGGCTATTACTATTTTGCATGCTAAAAATAGAGAAAAGCAAAGTTGTAAACCACCATAGAACACACTGATAAAGAATATGGTTTGATCAAACTGCAGCTAACAATTTCTTCCAAACATTATGTTACAGTATATCTAACCAGATAAAGGCAGGGAACTTCAGGCTATAATCTGTCTGGTTTTGTCATGCATATTTTTAACGTACACACTGATATATTATATAAGGTCCAGTGAAAGATGCTTTCTTCAGTGAGGAATACCAAATTGTCACCGAATAAAAAAAGAGAAGCAAAAGCATGGTTACTAACCAGGAAAGTCGTAAGATGATTGTTACTGTAGTAGAAAACATATGCCTCCTGTGTAAGCTGCAGGAAGCAGTAGCAACACTGCCTAGAAGGCTTGAAAGGGGAGACTGGGCGTAAAAGCTAAGATATCCTCTGAGAGAAGGGAGGAGTGCAGAGACTGAGACCCTGATCATTACTGGACCAAGAGAGAGAGATGGATGAGAGGGGGGAAAAAGAGACTCTACTTGGTACAAGCAAATTAAACATAGATTTTCTTCTATTTATCCACCTGCATCACCTTGCAAGCTACAGACATTTGTGACTGTGTTGTCTCTTTCCGTTGTTGTAAATAAGTGCTTGTATATGTATTCAGACTTTAACCTGACTTGGACAAGGTACCATTTTTCAAGTTAGAAAACAAAGTGTGTTCTTCACCCAAGGCTGTGGTGAATCCTTCAACCATGCTTGTGGCACAAGTGTTCCCTCTACGCAGGGTGCTCTCCCCTGTCCCGACAGCACTCTCTGTGCGAGTCAGGCAAAGGCCAGGCGGTGGGTAAGCACCACGGGGGTCAAGGCGATGGGCAAAAGTGTTTTCAAGTGGCTCTGAGTGGCACTGAAAGCTCCCTCATGTTCATCAGAATGACGTGAGGGTCTCAAAGAGAGTGTCCCAGGGACTCCAAGCTGTGTCCTAGTGTATCTAAATTCTGTTACTGGAATTTGCTGGCTATATAAACTTGAATTAGATTTATGTTTGATTTATTCCGTCATAATATAAATTTTAATTCTTTGGGGATAAACACTTTCTCTACTACTACAGACCATAAGTACATGCTACATATAGCCTAGACAAATAACTTTTAAGCACCTGAGGTTAGCAGAATTACCATCTCCGAAAAGCCATAGTTAAGGAACTAAGGCAAAAAGAGGTTTAGTATTTCTGCTGTTCATCTGTTGAATATTTAGGTCATGTTTTAAGGCTTAACCCTGCAATCATAAAGTCTAGAAACTGATATCTGAGACTTTCCTGCTATTGCTGGAAATGCATTTTTAAACAAGAGATGCAAAATTAGAAGGCATTGTTAAATCATAGATAATAAACATAGTAAAACATAGACAGAACATAACATGCCACTACATCTTTTTCCCCCACTTATGAATTAAGGCATTTTCCATTGCTAATTCACTAATTGAAAGCCTACATACAGTCCTGACATCTTGCCCTTTTGCAGTAGGTCTGAAGTTTGCCCTCCACGTGCAATGTTCTGATCAATTTGTAACACAAACAAAATACAAAGGAACACATATCAAACTGCCACTTGCTGAGATACAGATTTATTGTGTTGACACAATACAGACAGTGTTATTTCATCCTCATTCAGTAAGCATATTTCACTGTAATTATTGAAAGATACTGTATCATTGTGGAGCAGTTAGGAATGCTTTAAAATTGAAACATTTAATGTGTGCTAAAAGTACATTTGGAGAACGAAGAAGTATGTATCCACTTTTCTAATAGAAGATTATAGCAAGCGTTGATAAAAATCCAGCTCTATTTTATTCAGAACAGGCGCACATTAATCATCAGTAATTTATAGTCTGCATGACTAATAAAACTGGTCACAAGAAAGTAACATTTTGTGTCTTCTTTCATTCAGCATTCATTTGCAATATTATTTATAATTATCAACTACTTTAATCAGAAATAACCTTCCTATAGAAAGGAAAATCTCTGAGTCTACAAAACAGATATTTTTGTGTCATCTTCTGAGCATTATTTACTAAGTTAGGATTTTTAATCATTATTTATTATATAAATGGACTAGCAAACAACATGTGGGCTGTAACAGTTTTATTTCATGTCACTTTGCAAATACAATGTAAACAAATTTTAATACAGAGTATTACTCCAACTCTGTTGAGGCCGGCCTCAGGAGCTGAACTCTGAAAGGAAAATTTGTACTTGCAGAAACGCAGAACAAAACCTACTGGGTTCAGCAGCCAGAAAACACTACTTCTGTTGCTGTCATGGCCTTAGCAGCATTCAATTTCTGAGTTCATAAGGATTTAGGAGCCAGTAGCTGGCCTGAGAACTCTGGCTTATGGTGTAGAGACGGTCAATTTTAGCTCCTAGAATGACTCATTATTAATAATTCCTTAGCGTGAAACTGAAGAAAATAATTCAATCAAAAGGCTGTACTTCAGTAATAGAATACAAAATACTTCAAATATTTACACCAAGTTTTATTGTGGTTCCCTGTCTAAAAGGCTTATATTATGTTATGATTTCCTTGCTTTTAACATAAGAGTCAGTTATATACATATTTCAAGGCTTTGACTTTATGCATGAAACTATAATCTTTTCCCCTCATAAATTATATGTATAATAATGAACAGTAAAAGCACAAAGCCTTACTAAAGAAGAATAACGTATTCTTCTTGAAACCTTTGCACAGTAGAGAAGTTAAAAATATCAAATCCTCCTTGAGAAGCTCAGTAAAAATTGGGTAATGTCTGAGTTATACAATCATCCAATTTATAAAACCTCCCTCTTCCATCTTGAGTTTCTTTTCATTCCAAGGCTATGTTCACTTGCTGTTGCCAAACAAAGACAGAAATAAACAAACAAAAATTTGTTTAAAAATACAGGATTTTTGGTTTTGCTGTTCAGAGAGAAAACATAATTGTGGAGCAATACAACAAATGCATTTTCAGAAACATAAACAAATTAACTTGGTAGCAGAACAGTTTCTAAACTGCATATTTCTCCACAAAGGTACAATGTTTCCACAGATTGATTTCACTACAACTTGTTACAAAAAAACAATACATAAACATGATTCGGTTCCTGAACTTTTTTGTTGTCGTTGTTTCCTATTTTTTTCCCCACTCCAAATACGTGTGAAATTGCCTGAATAAAAGTACAAAGTAAACCACAGCAAGACAAATGCTGAATCAGTACCACCAGTCAAACATAGGCGAGTGCCTTGTCTAACATGTTCATTCAAAGCCCCTCTACTGGGTACAGTTCCTTTAGGGTACAAGTTTAAAAGTACAACGCCACACTTTCACTGAGAAAATAAAGAGCCAAACTATGAAACTTCCTGCTCTTACAGGTCATGGAACATAGTGAGAAAAATGAAAAACAGGGTATAAAAGCCACCCGGGAGATAACTAGGTATCTCCTCTCTCCCAGGAAGAACAATGTGAGGAGTAGAAAGGTGTGTATCTGTGTATGGTGAGCCTAACTCCATCAGTACACGTGGCATCAGAGTCCCCTTGCCCCGAGTAACAAGGCCCACTGCCTCCCTCCGAGGTTGGGTGCCAGGAGGAACAAGAAGCTGGCAAAGCACCTGGGGTTGCCAGTGCAAGCGTGGCTGGAAAGCTGAGTTGAGTAGCTTGTCAAACCATTTTAATCACTAATATCAACCGGCAAACTAATTTTCAGGGTCTGGAGACTATTTGCAGTTTCCTGTTTCTGACCAACATTGCCTTTTTTGTGGTTTGACTTTTTAAAAAAAACAGTCTTCTCATCCCTTTAAAAACTGTGCCTACGCCTCAGAAATCTATTGAAGGTTTAGATACATTGCTTATTTAAAATTAAAAAGGCTGGGGCAGAAAATGTGAGAGACTACCTGTTGCTATCAGAGCTAATATGAACTTGAATTTAGGAAACCTCCACCATAAAGCAGCCCCCTTTACACTGCCTGCTTCAACCAGGAGTCGCAGATGAGTCTCTAACTGTGATCACAGCAGCTGTATAAGGGACAACGAGAATTTTGGTGGGAAATGCTAAACCTCACATGAGATTACAGCACATCTGTCCCCGGATTCCCCATGCTTGTGGGTATCAGGCTTCACTGGCCAGAGGAGAAAATCTTTCCACTAAATAAATCCCAACCGGGTGAGGCCACTAGAGGGAGAGCCGACCATATTTAACACTATCGAGCTACATGCTGCTCAGTGGTACCACTGGCTGGATGAGGGAGCTGGGGACAAAAAACCAAACCCCTTCGACTCCAGACAAAGAGGACCTCAATTAAAAATAAAAATGCTACAAACATATGTGTAGGCTAGATTATGTCAAACATTTGGGAGAATGATAGAGATGAAAGTAGAGGGACTTTAAAGAGCTTTTCAACCCACTGCTAGCAAGACCAGATTCATTTGTGGCACTCCTGGCAAGTATCTCTTGAGCTGTTCCTAAGAAGCCCAGCGATGACAACTAGAATTTCTGGGCAGAACATCACTGGTTTGGAGACCACCGGAGCCTATTTCACTGTTTAATATTCCTCAGAGTAATTTAAGCTCAAGACCCCTCTCCATCTTTTCCACAGTGATTTTATATTTCTCTCTCTTTTTGTTAGCACCTTTTAAAGTTTTTAAAAGGTATAATCAGATCTCCCCTCAGTTTCTCTAGTGTAAACCATTCTAATTCCTGCCACTGGTCCTCACACACGGCCATTTCCAGACCCCTGATTGTTCTCATTGCTCCTAACTAAACTTTCTCCCAGTGATCAACACCTTTCGTAAACTGCATGCCGCTGAATGCAGCCAGCAACCTTTATATACACTACTGATTATTGTTGCCTGGGTGTGATTCCATACATTAGACTAATTAGACTTGTAGCTGGAAAAAAAATTAAAATACTGTTCACTACAGGAAAGGTCATCTGAATGTTACTTTACTCTTAAAGTGAGTTTGAATTCCTAATGCAATGGTAACTGCATATTTGGTAATTACTTCCAATTCCATCCCCAAGCCAAAAGTGGAAAATACTGACTAGTACTAGAAGCAGAAGAGACCCTTTCAGAGTCAAATTCAACGGGTAATTTTAAAAATGTGTGCCCCCCTCTCAATTTCTGCACTTGCACAAGAGCTGTCATTTGTCGTTTGGTTTTTTTTTTTAATTGGGTATCCATTGCTTACGACAGTGTACTCAGCAACTGTGTCAAAATGCTTCTCACAGTCAAAGTATTGTATTAATTGCTTCTCCTCTATGCAAAAGGCCTATTAGTTTGTTTTGGAGGAAAGCTAGGTTAGTTTAACCTGGCTGGTTCCTCACAAATCCATAGTTTTATTTACTAGATGCCTGACAATGATTTTATCCAACATGTCTTTTCCAGGAATTGACATTAAATTGAGCATTCTTCATATTTCCAGCATTGCTTTTTGAATCTTATCAGGTCAAGTGATTATTAGATCAAGTAACTAGTCTCTAATTTATTATTTTCCTACACCCACTAGTACTTTTACCTCTGCTTCTGACAATGTGTTTGCTGCTTGATGAGAGCAAAAGAACTTTGGCAGCAAATGTCTCTTCCCTTTCCTTCTGGTATGTGCCTGAGAAATACCTCTTGCTATTATTTTGCAGGTCAAAAGCTGGTGGTAAAAGGGGAGTAGTCCCTCCCTGACGGTGAAAACTATAGCAATCAGCATCTGGTTGTTGATCTTAGGGAACAGTTGAAACCTGATTGTCATGGGAAGCAAGAATTTGGGATTGGAACAACTGAGTGAAGGAAAAACGCTTAATGATACTGGTGGAAATTCACCAGGAGAAGGGAAAAAAAAATAAATATAATTCCTAATGAAGAAAGAATGATTAAATAGCCACTGAATCTCCTTAAGGTCACTAAGAAGTTAACGGCACCAAGATTTCCAGGAAGCTGTCCAACAAATCAGGAGAGTGATGAGAAGTTGTGGATTCTTTGATACTTAGAATTAAAATCATACCCACTTCCTAACTAGCAATCCCACCTTGCACACTTAAAATTGTATTCAATCATTATGGGTGAAAGACACACACAGAAACCCCAACCCAAACCAAACCAAAAAGCTGTGCCAATGTCAAAGTCCTGCAGAACCCTAAAAAGCCAACATCTATTTCTGTTGTTCTGAAGGGCAGAAACCTGTGAGTTGTCTAAAACTTCTTCTGAGAAAAAACAAATAAACTGTCTTCCTCATTTGCACATTTTTCATTGTTTTAAGTTTACTGTTTTTAAAGACTACATTAAGAATAACAGAGTATGTCAGCTCATCGTTCATTCTCTGAGCCACTTTTAGCATCAAGCATTATATTTTAGCATAATATTCTGAAAAGCTTTCCTGGCAGAAGAATGACCTATTATTTAACCATATTTTCTTTCTTTGATTTTTACGTATACAGAAATCATTATTGTGGGATTCCTCTCTTTATAGAGGTTGAAATCCATCATAAAATCAGAAAAATGCTTTTTCTTTTAAATCTGATTCCCCAAGAATGCTGACATTTAAGAATTTTGGGAGGTAAATAATAATCTTTTTTTCATTTTGGCTATTCAAGATGCCCAAAATCTCCTGAAAAGGGCTCAGGAGATTTTTGGCTCAGCCAAAGCCAAATCAGAATCTTGTCCGATTTAGCCTTAAACTGACAGAAATTTTAACCTAAAGCTGATCCAAAGCAAAATGTTGTATTTGTATCTCTTTCCTATTAAAAGCCAAGACTAGTCAGAACAATTCTCTATTCATGTTACTATTGTTTCAGAGGATTTTGATGGTGCCTTCAGTAATCTTATTCCACAAAAGCAATAGTTGATAGTATGTATATGCCTTTGATATTTCATGTTTTATTTATGTTATTTGTGTATTATACTTCTGGGCTACTGTGATATCAGCTCTTGGGAAAATTAAACCCTTTTGCTGAACAGACTCCAAAATAGGTTTGGAAAGCACTACCACAATCCATGTTTGCTGAAATATCATCCTTATTACTTTTTTTCCATTATTAGCAGGATCAGTGATGGATTTGGCTGCATCTGGAGCAAGGATTTCACTTTCTAATTTAAAGAATTATAAACAAGGGGAAGATAAACAGCTATGCAGGGGAACAAGGTAACAGGTTTCTGCCATTTTTGGCATTAGTTTAACCATTGCCAATATGGTGAACGGAGGGGGTCAGACAACTGTCAGCAAGGAACAGATGGACTAAAGAGCAGCAGAATATTTTAAACAGTTTAGAAGAATATTACAAAAGTCAAAGGGTCTACAGAGTAGTATTGGGGAGTGGGGGAAAGACATGGAGAAGGAACTAACTGGCCCTTTGAAAATGTTCAGCAGGTGGTTAACATTACCTGGTCCATGTGATGTAAGAGTTATTGCATTAGAGGAAAAGTGGATGCATGCCTGGCAAGAGTTACTGCCAAAAGCAACTTCTGCACAGACTTTCCTGACCCACTCATGTTCCACCAAAAAGTTTTCAGTCATTCGTTACAGCAGAGCTTCACACCCGTAAGCACCCCAGAGACGAAAGTTTCATGCAGGTACCCAACATGCGAGTGGCTGATAGCTACACTTGTTAAAGGAGGGCCCTCACAGCAAAAGTAATGTGTGTTGATGCTTATACCATTTCATCCTTTTGTAATTCGAATACTTGCAAGAAAGAATCACTTACAAATGTTGTCAAGTTCAACTATTGTTTTTTAGTTCCATATGGCGTTATTTTAGATGCAAAGAAAGTCACTGCAACCTTTATTTAAACATAAAAGCTGGGCTGATCTTCTCAGTTAATGTCTCCATGATAGAATATCCAGAATTATAAAAGAATAAATATTATAGGAAACAGGATTTTGTTCTGGGAATTCTTATAAAAAGAACACTTTTTGTAATACAAAATACACCCAATCACACCCACTTACATAGCATTTATTTAATGGGACCTGTGGCAGCAGTTTGGAAGAAGATTCTCTGCTCCAAAACTTTGAGCTAAATTTTATTCAAATTTCTAGTCCTCATAAGACATTCAGTAGCTTTTCAGCCCATCTCCCTATCATTGCCAGTTCTTTGTAGAAATCATGGGAAACGTGAAATCCCTTTTCTTTTTAAAATGGGAGGGTCCTTTAAATTCTCTGTGGTTTTCTTATACTCAGCATCACATTTCTACAGATGGAAAGTTTTTCTCAAAAAGCTTCCTTCCAACAGCCCTATGGACTGGGACTTCCCTATAAATACTGAACTTCAGGCTCATTTGCTTTCCTTAAAAAATATTGGGAGAAGCTAATTCTTCCAATTCACCATCATTGAGAGACTGGCAGGTAGTAAACAATAAAAATCATTATGCAGAAGGAATGACAGACTGGAATGAAATATTCCAGAGCATTTTTCACCTGCAGGCAGGCTAAAGTAATTATTTCTATCTGTTTCTTGATCTGTCAAAAATAGCAACTACATTGTACTTTGGCAATAAAATAAATAACTATTGAGTAGATCAGGGGAAAAGCTCTCAAGGCAGTCTCGCCACCAGTCAGAACATCACAATTGTTGAGTCATGACACTTCTGAAAAGTTAAAATAATACCTTGCTTGCTAACAACATGGTTTTTATTAATGAAGAATCATTTATTATTTGATTCTGTCCTTATTGTTCTTATAAGAAGATTGTTTTGGAACCTCATTGCTCTGATAACTGTATAGAGTTGTCTAGTTTTCAGGGTAAAGTAATTTCTGACGAGTTTGCACACACTGCTTGCTGTGCCTATTGCACCTTACCTCATATACCTCTCCTTCCACTAGTGTATTTTTAGACAGTGTTAAGAAAAATGAAATTTTATAAGGACCTGGTCAAACAAGAACATTCAGATCTCTTCCTTGCTTCATCCTAATAGCCCTTCCCCACACTTACTCGAAGTAGTGTTCGTCTTTCTTATCTGTGACCATAATCTTGCAGAGCATTTTGGGGGAGCTCATACCTGTCCTTTCTACAATGATGCTACATATGCCTACCTCTGCTGAGGTAAATAGAAATTAAATTTACCATCTCATGGCACTATGACTTGACTCATGCTCACAAGATAACTGAATCACTTCTTCATGTCCTTCTCTCCAGCTGTTGAAAGCCAAAAAGCGCCTACTTTACATCTGTTCTTAGTAACTTTCAGCTTAAATATTACATTTTGTACTAATCACTTTTATTCCAATTCTATTCCTTGAGGCTTCAAGATGATCTAGATATTAGTTATCTTTGAGATCTCAGATGTCCTTTATATTGATCACACCTCCTAGCCCTGCATCTTCAGCAAATTTCACTGGCACACTCAGTAAGTGAAAATAGCAGTTAAGCTCCCTGAGGATTTGGTTTAATAATACCTTTTCTTGCAATCAATACTCACCTTTCAGTACTGCCAGCTTTCCCCTCTTCATTAGCTGGCTCCTAAACCATGTTACTATCAAGAATCTAATATTCTCTGTCCTAACTAGTCATTCCTCATAACAGACTGAAGTTTTGGCCATAGCAGCTTAAAAATGTAATGAGACAAGGCTTTAGGGCAGGTTAATATTTCTTACTCAGTCAACTGATCTGAGCATGGGCATAAGGGGAAACAAATAAGCATCGCAACACGTAGGAAAAGACCAAACAAACTTCTCTTCTCATTACTCAAAGAACAGGCTTTGTGTGTCTCAAAATACACCAAATAAACAGTTTGTCCAATAGAACTTTACATACGTTTCATCTCTCCCTACAAATAGTACCTCTCTTACTGGAACTCAGACTGGCAGAACTATTGCATCCCTCCATTACTATCATTTGGTGTATGTAAAATTGTCAACACTTATTTAATAAACAATGCATGGCCCCCTTGACATAAAAAGGTAAAGATAAACCAAATAATTTGGTCCTCAATTTTCAATCTAATTCTTTTCATTAGAAAGATGGAACTATCCTTCAAAGTATCAGCTACTTCTCTAGTTCTTTTTCATGAGTATTTAGTTAGAAATATATAAAAGGTGTAATATAAATTATTTCAACAGAGTTTGTTCATTCATTATCCCTTTCCAAGCAGGTTCATTCTGCCCTGTACTGCACAGACCACTACCTAATTAGCAAATTGCTATCTCCCCCATATTCTGTAGTGTGAAATAAATTTATCAACAGCATTTGAATAGCATAACTCTTTCAGATAGGCTACTTTTGGTCAAAGAATGTGGGGGGAAAGAAAGAGAGGTCAGGACAGGAAGAAACACTTACCTTGCTTTGCACTGGGTAAAACATTTTGTTCCTTCATAATGAATTACTATGTTCCTTTGACTACTGGGTAGGTTAAGGACTGAAGGAAGAAGCAAATCAGCACTGTATGGGTTGGCTTTTTGGTTTTTTAAGGAGAGACAGTCTGTAGGAGAAAACATTATTTTCATTTATAGTCATATGCATATTGAAACAGTGTTCGTCTAAACAGGACTTAACCATGTTTGTTCTCCTGTTTTCCTTCACTATCTGGTACTCACATTTCAGAAGCACATTTCTATTTCCCACTGCTTTGTAACATTTAACACATTTTAAGACCTGAAAATAAGTCTTGACAGAGATATTTATACATCTCAAAATACATTAAAAAATGTGAAGTTAATAAGTATATCACTACCTGTAAAATTATTTGTTAAGCAGTCCAGGAAAGATATTATTGCTTAAACATCTGCAAAAATAAATCTGAATTAGTCACCATGTAGTCCTTATGTTGTACTTGCAGCATTTTAAATGGCAAACAGCCCATTCAAAGCCGTATTTCTCCCTATCATATTCTACAACAGTAAATAGGAGGGATATTTTTAAAAAATGTCAGGAATTATGCATTCTAATGCTTCTACGTTTACTTTGTTTTTCAAAAGATCTTGTCAACAAGCATTAGTAGTCAGTACATTAGCACTGTCATTACATTAGTATTCAGTCGATAGAAACTCAGAATAAACAGGGCATACGTAAGCTCTGCCAATCAAATTTTCAATGGCCTCCTTTAGAGATGCCACAAACTGTCTGGTTAGGTAGCTTTATACAACATGACACAAAACAGAACTCCTCTGCCCTTTTTTCACCCCAAAAATGGCCAAAAAAATATCTACAGCTAAAATCTTCAATGAAGCTGTGATCTATGGTGAGCACATCCGAGTTCGTGGCTAAGTTACCTGAATAAAGACTGGCTAAAAACCTTGCCACACTGAGTACTAACGTCCTGTAACAGCAGTGCTTCAGCTCACAATTTTGAAAAAAAGGTGATAACAGCCTTGAAAATCATCCATAATTTGGTAACAAATACCGAAGGATGCTGAGGTGGTAAGGAATCCTTCAGTCTGGAGTTGGTGGAAATTATATTTAATATGAATAATACATATTGATGTTGCAAATATTGTGTGGGTTTTTTCAACAAATGTTACAATGATTACCACAATTGATCCAAAATGACACTAACAGCAGTTCAGCTACACCCAATTTTTTTCTACAGAATGCCAAAACTCAGCTGCATGTTTCCACAGCTCTGCTCCAGCCTATTGCCAAACCAACTGGCAGTTCTTGCACTCTTGACAATGGCGATGTAGTTGCTAGTTTCAGCTAAAGAAGGAATTTTTCAGTGAAAGTTTTTTTCCAATAGAAGGAAGGAGGAGGCAGTTACATTGATTCACATTTACTTTTCTTCTTTGGTATCTGATTTTATTCAAATTCAACTACATTCAATATTTCCTTGTAAAGAAAAAAAATCATCTTAATAAGCCTTTTAAGTGTCTTATCCCAACACAGAACCCAGATTTTACTCATCTCCTTTCACACTTAATTACCATGGTCTGTATTCTAAACCTTAAGAAATTACCGAAGAAGAAACAACAGAGCATAACAGAATTTGCAAAATTTGCTGGAATGGTCTAAAGATATATTTCTTGTAGAGCCAAGCATCTAAATGCCCAACAGTAAGGTTATTTTTTCTTCATTTAGGACTAACTTATCCTTATCATTTACTGAAGTTTGCACCAAAACTGGTATGTATTGAACCCAAGATACTGGCAGTCATCTTCTTATAATCTCATGCCATTGGTTCTGCATTCATTTCCTTTCCTGTCTTTACCATCTCTCTCACAACCTACAATGTGCAACTGGTATGAATTTACTTAAAGCTTCTGCTGTTAGTGCATGATAGTTCTTTCTCTTTGGAACATCAGCTTTTCTCAAATGCAGTCAGACTTGGAGCCTTTGCATGGACAGATGCTCATAGCCTTGTTCTGACTCTGTCACAGGGGGGTTTGATCCTTTTTACAAGTCCATTTAGACCTGCTATTTAACTATGACAAAAGGCTTCCTTTAGCACTTCTATGACCTGAGTGTCTGGCAACTCCACTTTGAAATTTTCTCCCTCTCTTCACAAACACTAGAGAAAGGGTGA
The DNA here is from genome assembly GCA_013401275.1 of Pandion haliaetus. Taxonomy (NCBI): domain Eukaryota; kingdom Metazoa; phylum Chordata; class Aves; order Accipitriformes; family Pandionidae; genus Pandion; species Pandion haliaetus. The sequence goes on along the minus strand of VYZV01028584.1, from coordinate 8,570 downwards.
TTCCACCCACCTAGTATTTATATTCTGAGTGTAGAGATGTTTTCTTGCAACCAAGAAATAAAACTCTTAGAAATTAGTGTTGTGGTTTAACCCCAGCTGGCAACTAGGCCCCACACAGCCGCTCACCCACCTTCCTCACAGTGGGATGGGGGAGAGAATCAGAAGAGTAAAAGAGAGAAAACTCATGGGTTCAGATAACGACAGTTTAATACATAAAGCAAAAGGCGCACATGCAAGCAAAGCAAAACAAGGAATTCATTCACCACTTCCCATCGGCAGGCAGGTGTTCAGCCATCTCCAGGAAAGCAGGGCTCCATCACGCCTAAGGGTTACTTGGGAAGACAAACACCATCACTCTGAATGTCCCCCCTTTCCTCCTTCTTCCCCCAGCTTTACACGCTGAGCATGACACCATACAGTCTGGAATATCCCTGTGGTCATTTGGGATCAGCTGTCCCAGCTGTGTCCCCTCCCAGCTCCTTGTGCACCCCCAGCCTCCTCGCTGGTGGGGTGGGGTGAGAAGCAGAAAAGGCCTTGACGCTGTGTAAGCACTGCTCAGCAGTAAGGAAAACATCCCTGTGTTATCAACACTTGTTTTCAGCACAAACCCAAAACACAGCCCCATACCAGCTACTGTGAAGAAAATGAACAGTAGCTCAGCCAAAATCAGCACAGTTAGTTTAAAGTCTATAAATACATGAAAAGCACAAAAACTCAACACAAGCACAAACCAAAGGAAAAAAACATTATGACCATTTTAAAAGTGAAGTAACTTAATCTTGCTCTGAGGAGTAAACTGCACAGCAGCAAAGTAAGTACTTTTTATTTAAAAGAACTGCAACTTCTAGAAGTATTCAGATAAGTACTCATTGCATAAAGTGAGAGGTTTGGGAGTTGCAATAAACTTTCTTGGTTTTGGTACATTTATGATCTACTCTTACTAACCATAGAATATACTCAAAATAGACAAGAGAATCGAGTTTCTAGTTGGGCAACCTGGTGCTATTCCTTTCACTTCCGCTGAGTCTGCAACTTGTGTAGCGCTACGGATTAGGGCTTGAGGGTGTATTTGTTCACATATTCTTTTAATAATTTAGAGATGAAATCAAGCTGGCAAGTCAGTGCTCAGCAAGAGATTACAATAGATCTCAGAACATTCTTGCTCGAGGGTGGCCTTCTACTTGTCTGAACACCTTAAGCTGAAGCTGCCTGAACAGACTGTGCCATTTCTGGCAGGTTAGTACTGCAGTACTTTCCAGGTACACAGAAGTTGCCATTTTTGTCATAGTATGACATCTTGTGGACTGCTGGTAGTACTACGAAAGGACTCTGTTCTTAAATATTACTCGCATCGAGTAAACTAGTACATGGAGTGCCTGCTTCTTTTAAAGCTGACTGGGTCATATACACAGCTGTCATCTATTTATGGATAAAAAACATTGCAGAGGATAAGCTTGTGAGAAAGGAGATACATAGGCAAAACCTATTTAATGTACAGGCACTAAGCCCTGTGATGGCAATGTGCAGGGCTCAGGATAGGAGAGTGCCTTTGGTCACTCAGCACCTTACTGGCAAGGGGCAGGCTTCCAAGACTGGCTCATTCCTATCTTCAGCCTACTTTTTTTCTTAACCCAGTTTCTGGCAAGCAGTCGGAAAAAAGGATAAGGATCCCTTGACATTTTGCCTGGCAGGCAGGTGGTAGGTCTCTCTTTCCAAAGCTCTGAGGAATGAATGGGAAAGGACAGACAATACTGAAGAGCTTGTGGGTTTTTTCCCCCCTCATTGCTAAAAACGGAGAGTATTCAGGGTTATTTTAAGGTTTACAGCATGACTAAAAGGCTTGCTTACAAGACACGTGAGCTTGCCTAGTTGTATCACTGGCCCGCATCACTACCACCTGATAAACAGTAATGGAAACAATTTGTCTGATCATTAAGCTTCTGACTACATTTGAATACATCCTTGTATACACTTCATTTAAATTTTTCCTGACTAACATATTCAAGGAAAACCTGGTGCTTTATTTCAAATAACAAATAACAACACTAAGTTATGAGCCAGCAGAAAAGTTGAACTGTATGAAATCTACGTAGTCTTTTTTTCACAGGAACTGAGGCAAATAGTTTTAGACAAAATGTCTCTTTGCTCTCAGATCCCTTTGTTGCTTTTTTGTTTCGCACACAGGGTCTCCAAACCTATTCCCTCTGTTTCAGGCCATCTGTTAGCTCTTCCAATGTAAGAATAAGCCATACACTGTTCCAAACGGCAAGATATTGTGAAGTGTGAATGTGGACAAGGAAAGGGAAAGGAGGCTGTACTTTACAAAAGAACAAAAAAACCAATCACTGTCATTATTTAGATGATACCGTAAAAAACAACTATCATGAACAGATACATTCTACTGCAACTGTGAAAGATACCATCATTCCTGAGGGTCGATGACTGAGATACTGCCTTTAGACTTTTCCTCCATAGCTGAACTGGCCTTTACAGTTTTGACCAAGCAGGGAAATGCCAAAATGCTCTGAGAACTTGGCTGGAGTTTTCTGTTCTAATTTTATGGGCTTGAGAGAGGTGGAAGTTTTGTCTGGGTATATAACCTCTGGATCCCTAGTCTAAACGCAGGGAAATTCCAAAGCTTTCTCTTCTCCATCAGTTTAACATTTTTTTTTTTCTAGTGAAAAGGCTCATCAGCTTAAGAATGACTTTCAAGTTAAACTCTCAGCAAGTACAGACCAAATGCTTCAAAACTAGAATAAGATTAGGGGTAGGATTCAGCCCAAGGTTAAGACCTCATTCATAGTGACTACATCTCCACAGTACTGGAAGCCCAGACAGCTATCATGCCTTGGATAGCTAAATTCAGCTGTCAGTCTCAAGCTGAATCCCATGCTATACTGGACACAGAGAAAAAGATGTGTAACTTAAGTAACTATCAGTGCTGTACCAGTTTTGCAGACACATAGATCAAAGACAATGAAAAAATCACCAGGCTAATAAAGTACAGTATCAGTTAGGTATGATTATTAAAGAAAAAAATAAAGAAAAGAAAAAAAAGAAAGAGATTTCTTTTCAAGGACATGCTACCAAAGTAATTGTTCTCCACTGAATTTGACCCACATTGCATATTAAGCCTGGCACAAACAAGTATGAACATAAGGGGAGCTAGGAATGATGACGCAAAAGACTAAATCTAGCCGTCAGAGAAATCTACCAGCCTCACAGGGTCAAAAGCTGAGCTTTGGAGACATGGGGGAAAAGTAGACTTTTTCAAATATTTGCAAAACTAGAATGGTATAAAATCCCTTTAACTCCCTGCCTTAGTCATGCTTTTTCATGCCATCATTTTCTCAAGTGATTGCTTAAGGAAGAGAAGCAAAAAAAAATCATGTGCCGTAGCTTATACATATTTATTACTAGCAAGCAGCTGGAAGTTAAATATTTGTGTCTATATAAAAAGCAATGGTAATTACTTGGGAATCAGTAAAATGATAAAGACCAGATATATCAAACAAGAAGTGATCAGTAAGTATTAAAAAAAATAACAGAATGCCGTTCAATTTCCAGATTTCTTCCCTTCCTTTCTTTTCTTATTGGTTCTGCTAATCATCAATCCCTTTTGTCCCTCTTCCCAACTCCTGGCTGCAATTTGCACTGACTATTGGACTTGATCAGACCAGTCTGGTAGATGTAAGGTCTAAAGAACATAAAATTATTTTGTCACTACTCCTAGTGGTCTGCTACATGTCTTCTGTGAGGATCTGAACCTATATTGCCGTTTCAGAAATAGATTTCCCAATAAATCTGAAAGGGGTGCAGCAGCTCCCTGAGGCAGGTAAGTCAGGGGTGGGTACCCTCTCAGCTGCCCACTAGCTAGCACAGACTGACTCAGTGCCTAGGAGACAGCCAGGCTGGAAGTGTGAGCAACCTGCTGAAGACAAGCCATCAGATCAGCTCTTCAGAATTGTGGGTAGAGAGGTGTGCTCCAAATGTATGAGTGCACAAAAGTCTTCTGAGGAAGAAAGAGGCTTGAAAATGCCTGAGAGATAGCAAATGCTTGAGAGAGAGGATATTGGTAGTTGAGCTGTATGCAATCTGTAGCTCAGTTGTTTGGGAAAGTACCAGGGGGATATGGATACAGAGAAGAGGAGGATTTAGGATGTAGGGAATGTAGGGAGGGAAAGAGTCTGATAACTATTTCTCAATCCAAAGCGTATCTCCTGGATAAAAATTCACTGTCTGTTATCAGCTGTTACAAGCAGCTCTTACTAAGCAGTCACCAAAAAAGGAAAGCAAATACATTTCCAACAGTTAGCTGCTCCAAGCACCAGGACGAAACTCCACACAAAATTATAGCAGCACATCAAAACCAAAGGAGCTTCTTGCTCACAGGCAGTTACACTTTGCAGTACCCAGGTGCTACCCACAGCATACTTGCACAGAGTATGCTCACTTCTGGTAAATGGAAGTCTTGGAATTGTTTGGAGTTCTGCACAATTAGTTTACTGGTGGAGGCTTGCTTAATATAGACATGTTTTAAACTCCAACCATTAAACAAGCATGATTCAATAAAATTCTAAAGTCTTCTACAGTTTCTATAAGAAACTGCGAAATAATGGATAGCACCAAGGGGAAAAACGTCCCTCCATCTAGAAGTGAATTCCATCCGAGCGAACAAAATTAATCCAGACAACATAACACTTAAAATTTGAAGGACACCTTCTGAGTTCAGAGAAAAAAATCTTGAGCACCAGCAGCATGGTATTCATAGAATCATAGAATCATTTAGTTTGGAAAAGACCTTTAAGGTCATCCAGTCCATCTGTTAACCTAACACTGCCAAGACCACCACTAAACCATGTCCCAAAGCACCACACCTACACAGCTTTTAAATACCTCCAGAGATGGTGACACAACCACTTCCCTGGGCAACCTGTTCCAATGCTTGACAACCCTTTTGGTGCAGAAGTTTGTCCTAATATCCAATCTAAACCTCCCCTGGAACAACTTGAGGCCACTTCCTCTTGTCCTGTTGCTTGTTACTTGGGATAAGAGACCGACACCCACCTCGCTCCAACCTCCTTTCAGGGAGTTGTAGAGAGCTATAAGGTCTCCCCTCAGCCTCCTTTCCTCCAGGCTAAACAACACCAGTTCCCTCAGCTGTTCCTCATAATATTTGTTCTCTAGACACAAGTTGCCTTACTTCATTATTTCACTCTTCTGAAAAGATATCAAATGCCAGATCAAGTTATACTTCATTTGCTTATCATTTATATCAGGTCAAAGGCAATGTTTAACTTTGCATGGCTGTGAATTTTATGATTTTGCACTAAATTATAAAAGAGTTATATTTTAATTTTTTTAAAAGGCAAAACATAACTGTCTAGAACTACAGAGAAATTGATTGCTATAATATTTGGACAATGACTGTTTCTGTCTACATTTAAGCAGCGGATCCTAAGCATTGCAGTAGGTCAGGAGTACCATATCAATCATTTTTCACAAAAAACAAGTAAAATTGTGTAGACATCTCCTGTCTGACAGAGGTAGTCAGAAATGACAGAATGAACCTCACAATTTTTCTCAAATTAGTTTAATCACTCTCATATGTTATAAGCCATGCTTTTTTTTTTTTTTTTCTTGGCTAATAAAATTCTACAAGCATTGTTTTAGGCCTAGTAACTAAGAGATAGCTCTCACAGAGACATGTTTTACACCTAAGTCACATTGTGATCAAACCATTTAGTCTTAATTGTTTGTTTTAAAACCAGGTCTTAAGTACATTAGGAAGAATGTGGTCCTGTTAGTGGACACAGACCAGGCTTGAGTCATTATGAAAGATGTAAACAAACTGGATAGAGTCCAGAGAAGAGTAATAAAAATGATAAGAGGTGTGGAAAATGACCTATAAGGAAAGGTTGAAATAATGGAGCTTGTTTAGTCTGGAAGAGTAAAGGCTGAACTGGAACATGATCACAGTCTTCAAATATGTATAATGCCCTTTCTACAGAGGACAATGATCAACTGTTGTCTATGTTCCCCAAGGACAGTGCAAGCAATAATTTACAAAATTTGCAACAAAGGAAATTAAAGTTTGATATTAAGGACAGATCTCCAACTAGAGTTAGCTAAATCACAGGATTCCTGATTTGGAGAAGTTTCAAAGAGCTTTTCAGGAATAAATTGAAGTTTTGGACTGAATCAGAATACTAAAAACAGAACTGCAAAAATTCATAGCATTAAGGCAAATGACAATCAGTCATGAAGGATTAAATATGATATAATTTCTCTTTAAGAGGACTTTCTCCTAATTGCTTTAAAATTCTATTAAACAATTACAAACAGTTTTAACTGCTCAGAAAACTTGGAGAGGCTCTGTAGGGTCTGGAGAAGTCATTTTAATGCTTGCTTAAATCTGATGGGTTTTCTCCATATGTGGCATATTTTATGTCTTATTCACACAAATATATGATATATGTCTATTGTCCCAGCAAAGTCCTTTAATATACACTTAGAAGTGGAGCCCTTTAAAACAAAAGGACAGCCTTTATTCCTTAATACTATATAATAAAACTGCAAAAAATATCCATATAGTTTGATTATATTATAAACAAAGCAACTATACACATAAAGTGACCTCCTATGTAAATAAAAAAATGCTGTAAGTCTAATTCCACCTACTCCTCAAAATCTGTGTGTATAAAACATGAATAGCCTATGAAATACTTATTTAACAAAAGTCAGTTTTTCAGTTTATTCAAGAGGACATTAAACTTAACTGGCTTCAAAAGATTCTCTCCTCTATAAGTAGCTGGGATAGATAATGCATACAGATACATACTTAAAAAAACATACACACACATTTCCAATATGTATGAAAACACTAGGTGGTATATATTACATGAGCATTTTCCATCTTTTCCCCAGAAACTGTTTATATTAATTTCAGCTGAAAAGGAAACAAGGGTATCTGATTGAAGTCTAAAAATTAGCTACAGTCCTATATAGACACTGCATAAATCATACATGTCTGTTATTAACTTAAATATACCATCTAAAAGTTAAAAGATATATATTTTGAATGCAATTGTACAATGCACAATTCAGAACTATAAACCAATTCAAACATCTTTTCATCCTTTCAATCTGGGAAAAAAAAAATCTTTAATTTTTAGCATCCAATTTAAGTGTTCACAATAAATTTCTTACACTTAATATGGATATTCTTGTAAAGATAGCCTAGCACCTGAAAGATGTTAAAACACAGAACATAGCTATTAGGATAAAAGTTATGGAAATTAATGGCATATGGAGATATGCCAAACCAACACTTCTATACACTAATACTCATTACAGTTGGTTGCCTGCAGAAGGAATAAGCTTCATATTTGGAATTAGGAAACTTTCATTTTGATTACGCACAGAGAAGCTGGAGTTAGGATTAATCATTTACAATAAATACTGAAGTGTAAGTAGCATCATCCAATCCAAACGTCCCAAGTAAGGTAACATTAATTATGTGAGAAAAATTGCTCCATAAACTGGTCTGGAATACAGTTAAACTTGGACTGTTACCACAAGCTAGGTTAAAGATGGGGAATCTACTTACCAGAAACAGGGTTGCTTTGAGATATGCTGTTTGCATGTATAGCCACAGTAGATATCAAGCATTTAGCCTAAGGACTTTTTAACTGTAGCTACAGCCACAAGGTACTCTACCCTATGCATGGTCTATGGAGAGAGATTGCATCTGTTCTCCTCATTCTGGGAATGCCTCTTACTTGCTTAGAGAGCATGTAGGAAAGGAGGGACTGTTCC